>JAKUCV010000233.1:0-82074 GCA_028386065.3 Turnera subulata | reverse complement strand
TACATTGGCATGCATTTATTTATTTGTGATGGGTAAGCTTCTTATATGAGGTGTGTATTCGTAGGACGTTATGGACATAGGAATGTTAAGGTGGAATGAGCGTCGGCTTCCGAGACATTTAATATGGCCCAGGTGAGGACTTATAAACCTTTGTATGCATTACTGCCTACAATGCTCGGTTAACTGTCATGTTACATAAGGTGGTATTAATTGTTGGTCTTGGATGCTGTATGCATGCTTGTTGCTGTGCTTATGTTGCTATCTGCGAGTGTACTATATTGGTGATATCTCTGATGCAGTGTGCATGATTTGTGAACTGTGTACCAGTGTGATATAATATGCCTGTCGTGCATGAGTTGTTTTGTGTGTTAAATAACATAATATATGGTTTTGTGGTTTGTGTGGTGGATTGTGGGCTGGAGGCTCGGATTTGAGATTATGATGTTAAATCCACACAACCATGTTTGAAATAACGTATGGTACAATTCTTAAAGGATAATTGTGAATTAAATACTATTATAATTCTACTGTGGGGCTGTTGACCGGTTGGTTCGAGCGGGAAGTAATACCCCTCGGGATAGCATGCGGGTTTGCATGTGGGCCTATGATGGCCGGTTCTATCTCCCTCTTTCTATCTCCCCCTTTCTACCTCCCTCTTTCTCTCTATCTCTATCTCTCTATGGATATGTTTGGGCTTCGTGCCTGGTTTATTTGGGCTTATGCCTGGTTGTCTCATGAGACGGGACCGAGCTCGACGCACACAGTAGAGGGCCCTAAAAAAACATTTAAACCTAATAACAAGAATAATAAGATAACGATAAGTGATGGTTGAAGTCTGGTGATGACTTGTGTTGTATATTGTGAATTGTTTTGTGCGTTGTGTTTGCTATTGCCATTGCCGGTGTACTTGTAGTTGATTTGTTTTGTATATTATTGGTTTATTTGTCTGCGGTGAGACAGTGGTTGGTCTCACCCCCTCACAGTTTATTACAGGCTAGCTGATCGTTGATCAGAAGAGCGTATCAGCAGATGGCGGTGCTTTCCTCTCCTCGGGTCGGATCCATAGAGTTCACTGCATACATGTTATCATATGTATAGTCTTCCGCTGCATACTCGTTGTTGTGTAATTTGTTGTATAATTGTTCATTGATTATGTGGTTGTTATTGTATCCCGTGGAGAAGGGCATTTTGGTCTTTCTACATGTTATGATAAATTTAATTGGTTATTTTAGGATACGGGTGTCCCGGGAATGATAAGGGCAATTTGGTCAATCTATAATTAATTTATAACTTATATTAATAAATTGGGACACGGGCGTTTCATCCTATCCCCGAAAAAATATTTTATTTTTATTTCATCTTTCTTTTTCTTTTTCTTTTTCTTACCTTCTTTTCTCTTTTTTTTTACTGCTTCATTCTCTTTCTTTTTTTCTATCTTCTTAATTTTTCCTCCTCTTTTTTTTTTCCTTTTACTGTTTCCTTTTTTTTTTCTTTCCTTTTCCTTTCTTTTTTTTTTCTTTTTCTTCTTTTTTTTGTACTGCTTTTTTTTTTCTTTCTCTTTCCTTTTCTTTTCGATTTCCTTCTTCTTCTTTTCTTTTTTTTTAACGAGGACAGGTGGGGTCTATACTTTGAAAAACAAGTAAACATTTTTCTATAAAAGGCAAAACAACGAAAAGCAAAAACCACAAATCATCCAAGAGAAAACAAAACACTCAGGCAAAGAAAACACCACGTTCAGAAACCAAAATATCAACGCGTCCAAAACACAATGCCTGCTCCATCGTCCGTCTTCTTCGTCGAAGGTGCCTCCCTAGGCAGAAGAAACTGATTGGCCTACAGCATGATCAACGAACGTCCGGAGGAATTACCGAACGAGCTCGGTAGGATGCCCCGTCTGGTCTTCGTACTCCTCCAGGTTCTTCGTCACTCCCATGGAAGAGACGTTCTTCCTAGAGGACCAAGGTACCCTGAGGACCTCCTTCTACGGCTCGGCCAATTCTGTCATGTTTTTCATTTCTGAAAGACTTCAGGAATTTAACCTAGAGCCCACTTGCCATTTCCTGGACCAAGGCACCTTCTACCAGCTCTCGATGACTGCCCAAAGCATGCCCAGAGTGACTCGGTTACCCGCAACTTGGCCAAAGGCCCGACTACTGGTGTGGAACTGCAGAGGAATCGGTAGGCATTCCCAGGAGTTCTCGCATACCCTGAGGGACCTGAAGAACCAGTACAAGCCCAACATTGTTCTTCTCACGGAGACCCAGTGGCAGCCTGAAGACAATCATGGTGTCATCCCACTTCGGTTCCCTCCAGCTAACCGGTTCGAGCTTCCTGGCCAGAACAACGCAGGCAGCATGTGGTTCTCGTGGAACGACAGCATCAGGGTGAACATTAACAATGACCCCAATAGCTTCAGGGTCAACGTTGTACCGAGACGATGAATGTTTTCATAATAATATAATATAATATTAATGTTTGTAATAATAATATTAGTAATATTAATAATATTTATGTTTCTGCAAGTTTATGGCATCAATTACCTCTTATGTGAATGTTCCGTGGCAAGCTGGTGTCCCTCGAATGGATCCATAATGCACTAAATAAATGATATAAAATAAAAAACAAAAGGAGTGAACTATGTAAACAAGAACAACAAACACACAAGGACTACCCAATAAGACCTAACGCCCGCTCCGCTACCAAAATGAAACGCCTCGACCCGTATTTACCGTACATAGTAAACACGTGCCGGAACTGTAACGACCCAACCAATCAAAGCCCAGCATACAGTGTAAACAACAGCCCAAAATATAAACACCTGAAATCTGGCCCTTCGGCCCAACATCAAACATATCACCTGAACCCGGGATCATCAATAATAACTCAACCGGCCCAATGGCCCTACAACAGCAATAAACAGCACAGCGGAAGACTTAATAACTCTCAAAGACACTGTATGCGACACATGATGCAACTATGGATCCGAGTCCTGTCCAAGGGATAACGCCGCAGCCTGTCTGGAATGAATCATACCTGAACCACAAATATCTCAACCTACGGGATGAAAGCCCGCAGGTGAGGGGTGAGTCCGAAGTGCCCACCAACTATAGATAGACGATCAATATGCAACACCATAAGTTACTCAAGTTGAACACACAGGCATAACAGCCAAAATAAATAATCCAAAAGACTCGACCCAAAACTGGTCCAAGATCAAAAAGACTTAAACGAAAATCCAATTTCCAATTTTTATCTTTCTGGGCCCGTCACAGATAAGCTAGGGGTCAGACCTGGTTCTCAACATATTTCGGGTGCCAGACCAAACCAAGAGAGCTCAGGAATCGACATCCCAAAATAGTAACCCAGGGATAGACATTCCAAATATAATCACGGGATAGACATCCCAAGCATAGACATGCTTATCACAAGTAACCCAGGTCATGGCCACCACAAAACAGTCTTAAACCATCGAGTCGTACCACTACTTACCACGTGACAATTATATTATCATTATCCAAATCCAAATCTCATGGATCAATATCCCTAGCCAAAACACCGGGATAGACATCCCAATCCAAAACCAAGGATCGACATCCTTATCACATTTATTATTTAATCCATTGTTCTTTACCAAAAGACACAGAAATAAACATCCAAAAACTCAATGCATGGGGATAAACATCCCAAAATCAAACAAGGTACAGGGATAAGCATCCCGAATTAAACCATAGCAAATGCAACAACCAACAGTGCAACAATTATCAAACACAACAACCGAGTAATACAGGCACATATTGAAGGAAATCCATCCTCACCTTAGCCGATTGCTCAACTCTGAAGACAATGACCGGTCTAAAGCCGGCTCTTCGGGAAACTGCCCGATATCAAAACCTACACAACAAACAACATGCTCACATAAATGCATATAATCGGTATGCTATGATGCCATAAATTGTAAATTAAAGCCCCCCTTGGCTATACGTCATCCTCCTTATAAAATTATCTTTTACCATAATTAAACCTTTTTCCGAAAATATTTCCTTGAAAATAATTATTATTTTTTTTTACCATATCGTATATTCTTTTCCATAAGAAAAAAAGTATCACCAATAAATACTTAACAAATTATATATTTCAGAAAATACTTTCATTATGTCATTTAACCTTAATTCTCAAAATTATGTCATATTCTTTATTTTTCTAGCAACATAAATTAAATTTAAAAATAAATATATATATACATCCAGAAAATTTATTATTTATCAAATATATATATTAAGGTAAGCATATACCACACGTATTATTTTTCCTGAAGATTTAATCATATATACATATTTTCTGAAAATAAATATAGGTATGCATATAATTATCTATTTTTGTAATTTACTTATAGTTATAATATAAATATTATTTACACCCCATATATCTCCTATGTCTTACGATTATGCATATATGTATGTTTAATCATAATGTAGTATATCACATATTTTATCTTATATTCCCGGATTATATATGGAACAAATGTTTATATTCATTATCTTGGTTATTTCTTATCAATTTTCGTTAATATAATCTAACCATACAAATATATTAGGAAACTGGCAAACCAAGACCATGAGCAGGCTCCACGGCTCAGCCCAGCACAAGGCCTAGGCCAAACACTCAAGCCTACGCATTAACCCAATTCTGCCATCACACCAACTCGCCACCAGCGAGTCAACTCACCACGGCTCGGTTGTAGTGCGGGGTGAGGGCAACAGCAGGTGGCGGCTCGACGCGTAGAGAGGACGAACGAGGCGCGGGCTGCTGGCTCGTCGTTGGCAACGGCAGGACGCTGATACTGCGTGCGGCGGAAGAGGATGAAGGAAGGAGGGAGGAGATGGGGCAACGACGGCGGCTGCGGTGCAGGTGGCCGGTGGTGACTGATGGTGATGTCGGTGGAGGAGGTGGCTCGGGTGGATCGGGTGCGTGGGTGGGCTTGTGTGGTGGATCGGTTGTTAATGGGGAAGAAGAAGGTGGGGGCTAGTGGTGTTTGTTTGTTTGAGTTTGCAGGAGACAAAGGTTCATAAGTAGGAAAACTGAGTGCACGGGCGACACAGAAGAAAGGTAAGGCACAGGCCAAACAGGAAAAAGCAGGCGGCAACCCTGCATAATTGAGCCGCGTGTCCAGACTGGACCAGAAAATAATTGCATAACCCCCTTAGTTATTTTCCGGTGTGATTTTCTGAGGATTCTAGGACGCGAAAAATACCAACTTAGGTCCGAAAAATCCACAGAAAAATCGCGAGCGCGGGAAAAGCCTCGGTTACGAAAAACGACGTCCGATTTACCTTGAATTAATTACCCAAGATTAAATTTAAAGTAAATCACTGTATAACGACTTTTACAGTCCCAGTAAAAATACCAAAAAAATTTTACCCGGGCTGTTACTTTTTAATATTATAGTGAATTATATTTAGAAATTAAATGTTAAATGAATTATAAAAATTTTAAAACTTCTTATAATTTGAAACAGAACAAAAAGCCTAAGACGTCTTTAAAAAACGGAAGGAGTATACAACAATAATTTATTTATGAGCACTAGCATTTTACTTAATTGATTTTGTTCCAAAATGTTTTTTCTTTGATTAAGAATTATTTGTTGTGTATTTCTCATTAAATTCTGATCATTAATTATCTCTTTAATAATGAGAAAGAAGCCGTAAATAATTTTTTTAGTCAAACAACTAACCAAAATTTATACAAAAATGACTGGGACTCAATCCTTGACCTTTAAATATCCCTTGGGGCCAATCCGTTGAACCATCCTTACTTTATACTATGTTATTACAAAATCAACATAAAAAAGAAAATCTAGGGAGCGCTGCCCCCTAAATACGCCCGTGCTTTGCTATTTACATGGTCTCTAAAGGATCATGTCTTTGGATTCCTATTTCCTACAATATTTCTGATTATATTTCCGTGGAGAATGTTTAAGTACCAGAATGCATAAGCTAGAGCATATCATGCAATAATTTTTACCAAAAATATACTAAAACCCTTTCATAATATATATTTAAAGGGAAAGGAGAAAAGGATAAAGACAAGAGAAAAGGGAAGATAAGGTGTGGGGGGTGGGGGGGTCGGCCAGTGGAAAAATAAAACGAGAGAGGGGAAAGAAGAAATAAAGAAAAAGAAGGAAGAGTGGGGCCAGCGGCTGAAGAAAAACCGGGAGAGAGAAAGAAAAGATAACCGGGAAAGAGGAAAGGAAAAGCGTGTGTTGTCGGGGCAATAATCGTGCCTACCAACACTCAAAACGCAGTCGATTTAGACGACAACTCGGTTGATGGTCCCCTCAACCTCGTGTGTTAAATCTTTATTTCAAACCAAATTATAATTTTAGAAATCTCATTAATAGCAATTAGATTCTTTTACGACATTCAAAATAATTCCTAAAACACGTTTAGGCATCAAGAATACAATTCTTTTAGAATTCAATTAATAAATATTTTGGCAAAACGTTAGTAGTAATAATGATATTGATAATACTAATAATAATAACAACAACAACAATAACAATATTTATAATAATAATAATCGAAATTTTCGTAAGGAAAACGATATGGAAATTTACTCCAAAAGGTTGAATTCTCGATTAACTGCGATAAAATTTAATTCCCACCGTAAAAAGTCAAAATAGAACGGTATAATTACTAGAAAATTTACCCAGGTCGTTACATTGCATGTTTAAATATACAGAATTAAATATTATATATATTATTAGTAAATATTTTATTTATTTATTTTTCTTATTTATATTCTATTTTATATTTTAATAATTTTTATGCGTAATAATATTTTTTAATTCATTTTCTTGATTTATATAAAAATAGAGAAAAATATATAATTGGGGAAATAAATTATGTGCAAATTTTTCTAAAATTTATTTGAGTGTATAAGATAACAAATGCTTAGAAATAATTGTTGATATGTTCAATAATTTTATAAAAATTAATTAATATACAAGCCCGTGGAATCCACAGGAATTGAGCTAGTATAATATAAATCTGAAAAATAAAATATCAAAAGCTAATATCATGTAAGAAAAACCAAAAAAGACAAAAAAAAGGTAGGAAAGAAAAAAAACTAAATAAAATAATTAATATTTAAAACATATCTTTGCATTGATTAATATCATATCCAGATTAATAAGAAGATTCTGTAAAAAATCCAAAGCATTAATATTTATTTTCCTGCAAAAAAAGATTGAAATATATTTAAGAAATTAACATGCATAATTGTATTTGATAGAAAGTATAGAAAAATAAACAGAATGCTTAATTTAGAGAAACAAAATAATTGTTAATACTATAATAATATTCGTACGTAGACCTGGCAAAACGGGTACTGACACGACAACCCGACACTAACCCGACACGAAATTAGCAGGTATAGATCAGGGGTTCCTGACACGTTTAATTAAATGGGTCGACCCGACCCGACACGGTTAAAAACAGTTCAGGTCACGGGTCAACTCGCGGGTTGGCAGGTTGACCCGCGAACCCGTTTGACTCGCGCCTTTGACGTATGTGTTTTTTTCCGCTTCCATTTTTAGTTTTAGTATTACACATTTAAATTATTACTCTATTAGTCTATTACTCAATCTCAATAACAGTAACACGTTTATTTCACTTTTCATTTTCTCAATTCTCCAAATTTCCAAAAGCCAAAACAGAGAAAAGAAACCCTAGCCGCACTCGACAACAACACCCATCGCCCATTCTTCCTCCTCCTCTTGACCTCCACCTACAACACACAACTCATCGCCGCCCTTACTTCCTCTCCCTCTCAAAAACTCAAACACCGTAACACCGTAGTTGAACCTCAAAGGAACATCTGTGGAATCGAAGCAATTTCTCAAAGCAAATAGAAACCCTAGTTCCTAATTGTTTGTTCTCACCATCAGAGTCTCGAGGCTTGCTTGATTTAACATGCACCACCAGCACAGGTCTCTCTCTTTCCCTTCTCAACTCGCTAGCATCTCTGCGATCCATAAAAAAATTAAACGACCGATTAATTTTTAGTTTGATTTGGGATAAAAAAAATTTGCAGGTGTTTATTTCGTGACCGTGCTTCCAACAAGATTACATAGCTCAAATTTTTTTCTTTTGATTTGCCGATCGGTAATTTTTCTTTTGATTTGCTGCAAATTTTTTTTTTGTCTTAGAACTGAAAATCTAATTCTGGTTTTGTTGGCTGCTGATTCCCAGTACAACAAAACACTCTAATTCTGGTCTTGTAGGCTGCTGATTCCCACTACAACAAAACACATTAGTGTATTGTTTCCTAACCCTTGCCTTACTCTTTTGTTCTCTCTCTCTCTGTTTTTTTTTTAGTGATGATTATTGAGTACTTCTTCCTTTTTGGGGTTGTGTAGAAACAGTAGAATACAACCAGCCACAAGGCAAATGCTTTTGAAGCGGCAGTGAAGCTCCAAAATCTACAAGCTTTTCTTCATCTTAAGGGTAGAAGATTCAGCTGCTCTTATCAGTGAGCTTGCTCTACCTTATTTCTTTCATTGTGTTGTGAAGTAAATAACATGCATGCAACAGTCTGTTGTTAGAACTTTAGATTACAATTGTATATCAGAAGGTAGGTCGAATGCTCTTCTAGTGTATGAACCATTGTAGCGCAAGCCTTGTTTTTGCGACAAATGCATTACTGATGTGGATAATCTTCCTGCAGAAACTCTGCATTTGACTTTACCTCCTGTTGGTGTGATAGAACTCTAAAGAAGAAGGAACACAGGTGTGTATTGCTTCCTATCTTTTTAAAACTTTTAAAAAATAATTGCTTTATTCTTAATGGCTTCCTTATACTTAATGGCTTACTTACTAAATAGCTTTAGGCTTTAATTTAGATCCGAGCACCAAGTTTTCTTCCTGGAGAAGGGACAGGACTAATACTCTACCGTAGAAGTTGTTTTTGCACCATTTAATTTGAGAAAAAAGTGGTTTCACGCCTACACATTTAATAAATGGTTTCCAAACTGAAACAGATTCAAAACTAGAAGGAAAGTAACAGATTTAAAACTAGAATGCATACTGATTTTTTTTATTAAACAGAATCTAATTTTCTTTTCTTTTCTTGTAGATGGCATCCGGAAGTGGTACTCCTCAGGCATCTAATGTTCCTTCCATCGATGGGAATGATTCAGTTGCGGTTACGGGCGAGAATGAAGCTGTAAAACGTAAGAGGAAGCAAACTTCTTTAGTGTGGCAACATTTTGATGTTATTGAAGTTGGCAAGGATGAGAAGCAAAGGTGTAAGTGCAAGAAATGTGGGCAAACTTACCTTTCGGACAGCAAGTATGGGACGGGAAATTTGAAGCGTCATTTGACGAATTGCAAGGGAAGGGACACTCGTGACATTGGTCAGTTGTTGCTAACTCATTCTAGTTCATCCAGTAGTGCAAATAAGTTTGATCCTATGAAGTTTAGGGAGTTAGTGACTTCAGCAATCATGATGCATAATCTTCCCCTTGGTTTTACTGAATTGATTGGAATCAAGAATTTGTTGCTTTATCTACGTGAAGATTTGCATTTGGTGACTAGAAATACTAATAGGCATGATTGCTTGAAATTATATAAGAAGGAGAAAGAAAGATCAAGAAAATGCTTGTAGAGTGTCCCAGATTTATTAGTTTTACTTCTGATTGTTGGACATCTGTGGTGACTGATGGGTATATTTGCTTGAATTGATAAGAGATGGAATTTGCATAAGTTTGTTTTGAATTTCTGTTTAATGCCTACTCCTCATACTGGGCTTGCGTTGGCTGAGAAGATTACTTCATTTCTAGTTGATTGGGGAATAGAGAAAAAGGTTTTTACAATCGCATTAGATAATGCTTCTAATAATGATTGTTCTGTGGACATGTTAAGAGACCAACTAAGGAGAAAAGGTGCTCTTATTTGTGATGGTGATTTTTTGCATCCGAGATGTTGTGCACACATTGTGAATTTGATTCTTCAAGAAGGATTGAAACATGCTGATAATGTTGTCCAGAAAGTTCGTGACTCTATTAAATATATTAAAGGATCTCAAAGTAGGAAGAAAAAATTTCTGGAGTGTATTTCCTTTTGTTGCCTTGATTCTAAAAGATGATTAAGGCAAGATCTTCCTACTAGATGGAGTTCTACATTTATTATGCTTGATAGTGCTATTTATTATAAGGATGCATTCAATCATATGAGGTTGGCAGATTCGAACTTTAAGGATTGTCCAAATGATGATGAATGGGGTAGAGCTGAAGCAATTAGTAAATTTTTGGGGTTGTTTTACAAGATCACTCTTGTATTTTCTGGAACTAAATATGCAACATCGAATCTGTATTTTCCTAATGTGTTTGCTGCATATGTTGCATTGAAACAAGAGTTGGAAGGAGAAAATGAGTATTTGAAGGACATGGCCACATTCATGTTTGCGAAATTTCCCAAGTATTGGTCTGATTTCAATACCTTGTTGGCATTAGCTGTGATCTTAGATCCTCGGTATAAGTTCTATTTTGTTGATTGATGTTATAAGAGAGTTTATGGTGATGATGGATATTTGGAGGCTATGAAGATCAAGGATAAGTTATTTGAACTTTATGCTCACTATTCCAATTGTGACAAACCATGTCAAACATCACCTTCAAGTTGTCATAGTATGAGCAGTAGTTTTGGACATGAAATGGAAGATTATAGTGAACTGTCTACGTCATCCAGAGATGTTTTGATGGTATGTGGTATTTCTATTTGTCAATAACTTTCAATTTTTAGTAATTTTCTGTTTTAATGCATTGTTTAACTTTAATAATATTTCTGTCCAATTTTCTATGTAAATGCAAGCAGGAATTTGATACTTTTGAAGCACCAAACTCTTTCCCAAAAAAGAGTCAGCTTGAGTTGTATTTGGATGAGCCCAGATTGATAGACAAGTGAAGCTTAATATTCTGCATTATTGGAGGGAAAATCAATTCAGATTTCCTGAAGTTGCTGCCATGGCTCATGATATTTTAGCCATTCCAGTTTCTACGGTTGCTTCAGAGAGTGCTTTTAGCAGTGGAGGAAAGATCCTTGATCAATATAGAAGTTCTCTCAAACCAGAACTTGTGGAAGCCTTGGTTTGCACAAAAGATTGGCTTTATGGCCATCAACACCAGCAAGGTAAATTTTGTAACATTGTTATATGTTTGTTAATTTTAAATTGTTGTTTAAGTTACTGTTATTATTCTTCCCTAATGTGACGTTTCTTTTGTAGAACTTGATAAATTGGAGGTGGAACAACTTACAAAAGATATAATGGACTTGAATGCATCAAGTGATGATGATGAAGAAATTGATGAAATAGAAGTTTCCAACTCCATTCGTATTCGTAGTTAAATCTTTGCTGATTTCTGATATGTTAGGTATGTTAGCATCTTTGTGATTGTGATGTGAGTAATTTGTCAATTTTCTGCAGTATTTTGGACTTCTGATGCTTTGTTGGATTATGGATGAACTTTTATGGAGTATTCTGAACTTCATGTTGTTTTTATGTTTTGAACTTTTTGGTGTATTTCATGTATTGGCCATTTGACCATTTTGAGCTTCTGCCTTTTATTTTGGAGCAATTTTAGCTCCTGGAATGGGGCTGAATGTTGTTTTTATGTTTTGGACCTTTTGGTGCATTTTATTTATTGGCCATTTGATCATTTTCAGCTTCTGCCTTTTATTTTGGAGCAATTTTAGCTCTTGGAATGGGGCTGAAGTAATTTATTTCTTTTTGAGCTTCTGTGCTAAATTATGGAATAATTTTAACTCTTGGATTGGAGCTTATGTAATTTAGGAACTTTGAGCTTATCCGCCTTATTGGGTTGAAAATTGAGTTGTTGAATGATGAAATTAGGCATTGTAATAGTCTCGTGATAATCAGGTAGTTAAATAGGTAAATGTGTTGTGTGTGTTTTCTATCATTAGTGTATAAAGTTTGGAAGTAGGTATTTAAATAGGTAAACGGGTTATGTAAATGGGTATCTGATTATGGAACTGTAAAACTAAACAGGTTAGCAGGTCGACCCGTGACTGACCCGCGATTTGGCGGGTTCGTGTCGACACGACCCGTTTATTAATCGTGTTCGGGTCAAGGGTTCAATACCTGTTTACCTGTCTGACCCGACACGAACACGACCCGCAAACACAATTTGCCAGAACACAATTTGCCAGGTCTATTCATATGGAAGAAATACAGAAGACCAAAGTGGCCAAGACAAACTAATTTAATTGAGAAAAAAATAATTAGTAAGAAAATGATGCTGATAGTCAAGTGTGGTAGCTTGGCGGATGATGGAAAGGAGAAAGTTATACATAAAAAAAAAAATAATGCTAAAAGGCGTGGAGACAAATATTATAAATTAACAAATTAATTATTTATGATCTATTGTGTCTATCTGTGGAGCCAAAAACTATGTTCTAATTATGTCTTCTTGGATAGTGAATTAGTAATAAGAGTCTTTATGTGTTTTAGGGATAGATGGTATGTGTTGAGGATGTATGATGCATCCAGTTTGTATTTTACGGGTTTCAAGCAATGAATTCAAATTATATTTCTGACCAAAAAAAATATTAGCCAGTACCTTGGCTCCAGTCTTCTAAGTTTCCTTGGCAGAAATCTGCAGGTTATGCCGAGCAAAAGGGGGGCAGTGAGATCGCTAAATTCAGGGGATAGCTCAACCCATGATAGTGATATTGTGATGGGCAATAAGAGAGCTGCCGAGGTGTCTTCTTCAATGTCCTCCAAGTCAGCCGAAGTATACAAAACCTTGGAGATAGGGAGAGAGCTTGGCCTCGAGATTGTTGGTGCGGGTGTAGGAGATGGTGGAACAGGAACAAGCGGTCTAGGTGGATTCCAGAGCAGCTTTGTAGCCATGATGTTGATTCCGGTTAGTCCTGGATCATTGTGTTTGGTGAGGTGTGTGGGAAATCAAGAGTTGCGTCTTGTGGGGTTTTCGGGCATATGAATGTGGGCGTTAGAATTATTATGTGGTATGAGCTTCTCTGCCCGTTGAGATTTGCGCAGGAGTTGGTTGACTGAGGGGCTAAATCTTTTAATGTCAGAAATTTTGGATCCTGCACTGGAGCTTTAAAGAAGTATTAAAAAGCTTTGAAGGAGTGGAATGTAATCAGTCTCAATTTTGTGGACGTTTCAACCAAGGGGCTGTATGTAACAGCCCGGGTAAAATTTATGTTTTTACCGGGATTGTAAAAGGCCTTGTACAGTAATTTACCTTATGAAATTAATCTTGGGTAATTATTTCAGGGTAAATTATGCATCGGATTCAAAAACCGACCTATACCTCACGTTCCCGATTTTTTCGCGGATTTTACGAACCAGAGTTGGTATTTTTCGGGTCCAGGAATCTCGAGAAAATTCAGATTTATCCTCGAATTATCGGACCAGAAATAAAGTCAAGGGGGTATTACAGTTATTTTCTGGTCCGGTCGGTACCCGGTTTATATGCAGACAAACCCGCATAATTGAGGCGGCTCAATTATACAGGCTGCCGCCGCCCCTTTCCTATTTCGCCAGTATCCATGCATGTTGATCTCTTTTCCTGCCTTCCAGTACACCACACTACCATTTCCTTACAGCAAACCTCAACAACCTAGCATCATCTTCATCTTCTGGAACCAAAACCCAGTTCCCTTCCTTCCCTTGTAAACACAAAACAACCAGTAAAACAAAACCAGAAAAAAAAAAAAAAAACAAAACATATACACACAACCAACCACACCCTGCCACGTCACCGTCACCTTCCTCTCCTCTCCCCAGTCACTGTTCACGTGGTAGCGAACCGCGCCGCCGCACGCATCACCACCCCCACCGTTGCCTCCCTCGTAGCATCGCCGACCGGACGCAGCTTTCTCCGCCTGATTCCGCCGCCCGACGCGCCGCCGGCAGCTAAGAACCCGACGGCCTCCTTCTTCTTCTCCTCCTCGCTCGCCTTCGCCTCGACCGCAGTCACCACCGGCGACTCCTTCGCACTGTTCCACCCTCGTCTCCTCACCCTTGCTTGCCGTCGCCACTAGTGGAGACAAGCCCGACCAAGACACACCGTCACGCTCCACCTGCAGATCCGCCGATGCCGCCTTTTCCACCCGTGCAATCTCGCCGCTGCCGATGATCTCCAGTGACGCCTCCACCGCCTGCAGTAGTCGCTGGCGTAGCCACCACCTGCAAGTCTCACATCTCGTCGCACCGCCTGTAGCCGTCGTCTTGACCGATCAGCGCCTCGCTCGTCGCGCTGTCCTCTAAGGTGAGCAGCAGACCCGTGGACGACCCGGATAGGTCTTTGGGTCGGGTCCTAAGCTGCGCGGGTTCTGGGCCAAGCGTGGCTTGGACCTGTTGCGGTCTAGGCCTTGACCTAGGCCTGGGTCATGTGATCTGGGCTGGGTACTGTGCGAGGTTTGGGTTAGTTTGGCCCAGTCTGGATTAATTAAAAGTATTATATAGTGTATTTTGACACTGGAAAATAAATGGTGAATTATGATGATAATGGAGAAATAACCCGAGGTAGTGCCGAGACGAGTCAGTATTTATTTTATGGCGTACAGTATTAGTCTGGCATCTGCATATCATCTTATATGTGCATATTATTTATTTGATTTAGGAGTTGGTAACGAACAGTTCTTTGAGGAACCAGAGCCAGGACATTTCGAGGACTTTCAGGAGTAGGGAAATCGGCTAAGGTGAGGATGGATAACCTTTGATATGTTGCACAAAATACTGTGTTTGTTTCTCTGATAATTATCTGCTTGATTGAACTGCTGAGCCGATTGAGTTTGGTTGTGGTGTTACTGCTATTATTGTTGATTTATTGATTGTGGATAACCTGAGATAATTGGATAATTGGAAGTTGTGTTGACGACTTTATTGTCACTTGGAAAGTAGTGGTACGACTCGATGGTTAGAGACTGTTTTGTGGTGGCTATGATCTAGGTTACTTGTGATAAGCATGTCTACGCTTGGGATGTCCATCCCGGTTTATTATATTTTTGGAATGTCTATCCCTTGGATCTATTTTTGGGATGTCGATCCCTAGGCTCTCTTGGTTTGATCTAGCACCCAGAACATGTTAATAACCAGGTACGACCCTAGCTTGTCCAGTGACAGGGCCCTGAAGATAAAATTGGAAATTATAATGTCTTTTAGCCTTGGCTCAGTTATGATTTGGTTGAATCTTTGATTGGTCTTTTACTAGTATTTTCTTCGAAAGTATTATGTTTGCCTGCATATTACTATTTATCCTCGGTCGGTGAGCACTTCGGACTCACCCCTCGCCTGCGGGGTTTCATCCCGTAGGATGAGTTGCTCGTAGTACAGGTACGTGGTTCGGCCAGCTACTGTTTCTACTCCACCAGACCCCGAATCCATACCTCTGTTGCATCTCATTCTAAGACTTCCGCTGCTGTATTTTATATGTTGTTGTGTTGCTATATTACTTTTGTTGCTGTATCATATGTTTTCTATTGCTGCTGTTGAGCTTTGAGAGTGTTATGGCTTAAATAATGGTCCCCAGGATCGGGTGACAAATGTTGTATTTGGGTTTGCCTTGTATTGTATTTCACATCATATGTACTGTCTGCTACTGTAATAAGAATAGTTCTGGCACGTGTTTACCCTATACGGTAAATACGGGTCGGGGCGCTTCACTGTAATCAAAGATTGAATCTTTAGATATGTTGGTAGAGAATAGGAGTCTATCTGATGTGGATCGCGGGGTGGTGTTCAAGTCAAAGTCAGATTTATCTCTAAAATTCAACAATCTATGAGAGAGTTTTTCGAGTCAAAAATCTCGCCTTAATTGGATCAATTTTGGGGGGACAAGAAAACATAATTTTTCATGTGACAGCCTGCAGTGGAGGCAGAAGAAATTCCATTCGTCTGGTGGAACGTTTTGGAAGAACCACAAGAGATTGCTAGAAGGTATTTTCCTGAATTTTACAAGCCTATACTTGGGGAGCTTACCAGGAAGGAATTTTCCTTGATCTAATACTTCTCAAAGCATTATGGTGGATTAAACCCAACTACTTCCGAGCATTCGAAGATGGGAAGGGGTGATATATTTATTATACCCGCTGGGCCCATTACCGGGAGAGCCCAGGCCCGAGGACCGAGTCCGAGCCCATCAAGCCCAATTTGTCCGAGAAGCCCGTCTACAAGGCACCCGCTCTATAAATACCCCCTAAGGCCCGTTTCATTCGATAGGATGTAACTTAGAAAATCTAGGCTCGGGCACTATTCACGCCCCTATTCTCTATAATCAAACCGAAATATTCAATGAAAACACATACCCCCTATTTTCGATTTACATCAGTGGCGACTCCATCGGGGACGATGATTGATTCACGGTTTAACACTGTTCAATCCGCCATCCCCTTTCAATCAAACAACAACACTAAACAATGAAGAAAATCCAACGTTCTGCACATAAAAAACAATGGAACCAACCCGTGTGAAGAGCAACGATCCAAAGACGAACAGATTTATGCGCACAAACAACGGATCCAGGAAATCAAGCAATAAAACCAAGCCAAAATAAAACGGATCTTATAGATCCGAGCAGATCCACCAATGCGACGAAGAAAAAAAAATGAATGAACTGAAATTACAGGTAGGCGGGGAGAGGAGAAGAGCCGGGTCTGCCCGGATCCGGTTAGGTCCGAGATGGATCCATCCCGATCCGTCGAGGCCCTCAAGAGCTACTCCCAAACTCGCCTCCCTCGGAGCCAACGTCGTCACCGCCATACCTCGCCGAAGATAGGTGGAACAGAGGAGGGCCGGAAGACCCGAGACGAATCCACCAAGGTTCAGACAGAACGGAGACGGATCCGCCCGATCCACCGAGGACGCCAAGAGATGCTCCCCTATGCGTCGTCGTCGTCGTGTTCTTCTAGGCCGACAACAACCCACGCTGGAGCTTCCAGGTGGAGGAGCTGCTGCTAACAGCCCCTGTCGCCGTCCCTGTTCGTGCGAGGACCACCGGGCGCACCCTCGACCCGCCTCCTCGCTGCTCACCGTGGAAGAGCAGCACCCTACCGGAGCTGGACGCAATGGTGGAGAGCGCCTCCAACGAGGGCGGTGGCTAGTGATTTGGAGGAGGAGACTCTGGGAAAAGAAAAGAAAAGAAAGAGAAGAGAAAGAAAAGAAAAGGGGAAGAAAACGCGTGTAGGAGAAAGGAAAAAGAAAAAAAAAATTATTAGGGGAGTGGGGATGCTGTGAATGTGGGCAGCACCTCACACCTGGACCATGAGCTCGCAGAGGTCCTCCTGCCAAGAGTGGACCTATGCTGAGTCCACAAAATTTTTGTAATATGTATATATTTTTTAATTTGTATTAACAGGTCTTACGAAAATTTTACAGATCCTCGGGAAGGAATAAAATGCGAAATAAATATGGTGCTTCTTGGAGACGCTTGTAAAAAATAGGTCCAGAAAGCAGGACCTACAAAGTCATCAACAATTAAAATATATAACAGGTTCAAATAAAATTTCGATACAGCCTTCTAACATAATAAATAGGAACAGATATTGTGGTCAAAACTCGGATCAAGAAGCCCACGCACGAGGACCAGAGTTGCCCGGTCTTTCAAGAAATATATATATATATATATATATATATATATATATATATATATATATATATATATATAATAAAAATAAAACAGGTTCTCGATTTGGATAAAAAGGGGAGAGGAGAGGAGAACAGGTGCTCGTAAAGCTTTTGTTGCGGTTGCTAGCATCTAAAAAAGAATAGTTTCCGTCGAATTAACAACAATATTTCACCAACAATCCAACAGCAGGTCCTATAGAATTAATAGGCCCTGGAGAAGGATAATCAGGACCAAATCAATCTAACAACAGGAAGTATTGAATAAACAGGCCCTGCAAATAATGGACAGAACTTAATCCCATCCGAGATCCACAATTCAGGTTCTTTTAATGTTTATACTGTACACGATATGATAATACTACATGTTAATTTGTTACTTTATAACGATTGGCACTATTGTGTTCATCCATCTCACATGCAACTTTTGGATTTGTATGATTATTTAATTCTATCACCGAAATGCGAAAAATATTTATATGATTCCTTACTTATATTTTATGTTGTGCACATAACATAAACGATAAACCATGATATGATATATGAACCTAATTTATATTGTTACGGTGCCTGATTATTTTGTGATTTATTTAGCAATAATACCTCGCATAATTGTTATGCAAAAATAAAAGAAATTAAATATTGATGAGGATGCCTTTTGATGTAATTTCATTTCGGGCATGGAAATACTGTCACGAGATACCTCCCCGGATGAGAAACATAAGTTATTAGGTTCAGGAAAAATTTTCAAAGGTCTAGAAGGAAGGGCGGAGGTTCGAAACAAATCCGCTCGTCCCGAAGACATTTTCATTGTTGAAATGCCAAATTGAAGCAGATCCTGTAGAGCAGGCTCAGGTTCGATGAGGATCCTGAGCAGACACCAAAGGATACTCAAAGTGGGAACTAAAAGATTCTCAACAAAGTAACCTTTCACCAAAATACATACATAAAAAGGCGAAACAGGGGCTAAAACTAAGAAACTTCAATAGAGATTTGGATATGCAGGTTCTCTCCAATAATACCATTGAAAATGAGGATAGGTCCTAAGGAGTTCAACAAAGACGAATCCTTGGAAGTACAGGACTCGAATGGAGGTCCTGGAACAGGTGCATGTCAGATATCCAGGTCTTAGGGCAGGAGCCTCCTGAAGGAAATGTCTCATGGAAAACTTCTAAGGAAGTGGCATGCATCTAACGAAGCATACGACAATGACATTTCAGGTTCCTGTAAATGGAGCAATAACTTTGAATGGATCCTGAGCCGTAATGAAAGACTAGGATAGGCCCTGAAGATCCTATGTGAATCTCATGACTCATCAACGACCCAATAGAAAGTCCAGGTCCTGCGACAATAGGGTCAAATTTGTCAAACTTCAGGCCCATGAGCAAAGTCACCCTCACGCCATCGTTAAGGTTCTAATGCCCGAGAAATGAACAAATCCTAAAGCTTCCGAGAAAGCAAAAACACTAAAAAACAGATGTTGATAGGGTAATAGGTCCACAAAGAAGCTCCTACAAAGACGGAACAAAAGTAGAAGCTTGAACCCGAAACAGACACAATATAGGTCCAAATGCTTTAGAAGGCAAAATGCTCAACAAAACTCTTGAAATAGGTGCATAACAAGTGGCCAAGTTGCTGCATGAGGTTCTAACGGAGGAGGACCTCCTTCTAGCGCCATAAAGGTGAACAGATTCAAAGAGTTCTTATGAAGGAGTCATATGGCCTAGGACGCTCGAAACAAATACGAGTAGTGCTAGTGCACGACCCCAACAGATGCAAAACGATTCCAGCGAAACATATTCGCATGTCTAAGTGCAAAATGGGTTCCAGGTTTCAGATTCTGAATTCCAAGATGAACAGGTCTAAAGAATCTTTAAACGTACATCGTTTACGCTCATAGTAAACCTCAACAGTTATTGGCGAGGCTCCCACGCCGAATGTATAGGATGTCAAAGGATGTTCTATAGAAGATGCAATTATCAAAAAATGCTCCTGCAATGCACACGTCAAAGTCGAGAAGCTAAAAGCTCAAAAAATACTTTGTGAAGCCTTAAAGGAAATCACAGAGGTGCGGAAAATCCAAAATAAAGAAAGCAGACAAACAGGAGGTTCGCGTGAAGATGCCTGAACCTCGAGGAGTTTCTGTGGTGGCAACTTAAGCCCCATGAAACCATGACAACTGTAATAAACTATAGGTGAAGCTCTAAGGGAGATAGTTGGTGCCAATGAAGAATTCCTAGCAACTACTAGAAGCTCAAAGAAGCCTCAAGAAACTTTAAGGAGTCAAATAACAATGACTGGACATCTTATTAAAGATACTAAGATACCAGCCGCGGGGGCTAGACGTTCAAAGGAGTTATACAAATAAGTATATCCAAAAGAAATTCCTAAATGGGAGATAGGTATCACAATAAGAGCTTCTACAAAGAAAAAAGATGCCAAGGACGCTCTTGAAACGAACAAATAATCAAGTCAACAACAGAAGGTAGAGGTTCACACTAATTAACAAAATTCAAAGAACAGAACCTGTAAAGAAGCTCGTACAAAGGTAGGAAACAATTCGGAGACCCTCACCAAGCTAAGCGCTAGGGAAAAGAGGAATGTAAGCTTCAAAGTGCACCTCAAAGGAAACATGCTGTAAGCAAAGCAAGAAAATTTTGGGAGAGGAGGATCATTATGAAAAACAAAACCAGGTTCCTGTCAAAAGCAAAAAGAAGATTTTCTTTTAAAAATAGGAAGCTTATTAGGAATCTGGTACGATGCAAGGACAACCACAGGTTCTCTACGAAAATCATTAAAAACAAAAGCTTTAACACAAGCCAGAACCAAAATAGGTACACACAAAGTGAATAACTTAAGGACCTCACAGGAGGAACAGATGCAAAGAATAATCCTATAGTAGAACCAGAAATCTAAAGAGGCCCTCATAGAAAGCAACCGAACCTCCACAATGCCTTAATAAGGCTGTCAGGTACCTCGAGCGGCTCAAGTAAACGTACCAACACCTAATGAAGCTATTGATAAGATAGGAAAGAAATGCAACAAGAAGGTCATGCTAGGGGCTATTGCTTGACACTCTAGAGAACTCAACAAACTCCAATAAAGACGAAGCATAAAACACTAGATCCAATCTCAAGCTTGCCTAGGAAATCAGGATCTCTCATAAACTCGCCTGAGTGAGGAAGTTGCATTCAGCACCAAAAATATACAGGTTCTCTTCGAGAGCATGCTATGAAAGGCTCAATAACAAAGGAGAGCAGAAGGGTTAAAATCGAGGAAGAAACACTATGAAATGCATCAGGCTTCGTGGGTACCATAAATCGCAAGGCCCAAATGTAGCCACAAATAGCGAAAAGGCTCACATACGCTAAAGCATAAACTGGTGGTTTCAGACTCAAATGGAACCAGAAACTCTCCCGAGTAAACGAGGTTCATCAGCTTGCTTAGAGGAGAAACTTACAACAATTCACAGGTGCAAGATAAAGCCGCCGCAATCTGAGTAGAATGCAAGATTCAAAAAGACTCCCCAAGGAAAATAGCCTTTTAAGGCAAAGGCCCTCGTGCCAAAAATTGTAACGAGCAAGGCCATGGTACCTTGTACCAATAAGAGCCCCGAAGCTCGAAGGCCCTCATGCCCAAAATTTATAATGAGCATGGCCATGGTTCCTTATACCAATAAAAGCCCCGAAACTCAAAGGCCCTCGCACCAAAAGTTACAACAAACGGGCCTGCTAAGGTGATATAAACCCAAAAGCACAAGGGAGGCCTATAGGTTCCTGAATACCTAAATTTATATCCAGCCCGACCGGGGTATTAAGTACTTGTAAGAGTCACTAGGAGAAGCTCTGAGGCTCCTAAAGCCCAAATGGAGCCCTTAGGAAAGCTGAGAGGCCGCCGAGCCTAAATCTAGGCCAAAGGTACAGAAGTACCCACAGGTCAAAAAAACTACGGGCTGTTGAGCCCACAAGCTAAAGGTATAACAAAAACAATTAAAAAACTAGCTCAAAGGCTGTTTAGCCCCAAAATCGAGGCACATAATGCCCAAAATATTTAAAAAGGCCTAGGGACCATTGAGTCTAAAAGCTAAAGGCATATGATGCCCAGAACCTTCGAAAAGCTTAAGGGTTGTTTGTCCCGAAGCTGGCAGGCAATGTCTCATACAGGAGCTGATGATAGAAGCTTACAAAACCATAACAAAAGGAAGAATCTCTAGTGCGCAGGAAGCAGAGGCTCATTGCAGCAATTTAATGCAAGGCTTAGATACAGAGGCTACAGGTAAAGGGAGCCCAACAAGAGTCACAAGTACTTCAATAGAACCAGCTGAGCGAGAGGCTCCCCCAATTATAATGGGCAAAACAAGAGGCCCTGACCTCCGAACATAGGATCAAATCACAAAGCTTGCCAAACCGCAGCGAAAGAGGAAAGAGCCCCAAGAACCTGCAAATGCTATAAACCGGCCCAATACAAGAACCAAAAGCTCAATTGCCTCAAGGAACTGAAAGCCGAACCTGAAAGAACAATCCAGGGGGCTGGAGCCAGATACCGCGAGGTCGCCAAGAGGACCAATTCATGGAAAGAAGACATCCAAAGAAGTAGGATGTAACGCCCCGGATTTTCATTATTGGATTTATGAAATTTCCAGAATTTTTTATCCCAAATTTACCCTTGGGGTATTTTCGAGTTTTAGTCGAGGAAATAAATTACTATGCCTTGGAAATGTCAATTTTAAGTTGGTATTGTTCGTGGTTCGGGTCCCGGGGGAAACGGATTCGAGATCGGGGTGAAACGCGATGTTTAACGCGGTTTCTATTGAAACTACGTCGTTTTGGAAAAGAAAGAGAGAAAAAAAAGAGCTGGTCAACGGGGCGGGTTGACCGGGCCAAGCCAAACGACACGATGTCATTTTGGGCTTGGCGTGTCAAAACCCTAGCCGACCCTTCTTTCCCTTTTCTTTTTTTTTTTTCTTCTTTTCTCTCCTCCTCTTCTTTTCTTCTCTTCTTCTCCCGTCGCTGTTACCCTCTACCTCTCTTCTCTCTCTCTTCCTATTTCTCTTTTCCTCTCTCTTTTCCTCCTCTCTTCCACGAAACCTCCTCACCCCGATCGTCCGCTGCCGCCTTTGTTCCCTTGCCTCTCCACACAGCCCGAATCTCTTCTCCTCGCCGTTCATCGCAGTGTCGTCTCTCGCCGCGGCTGGAGCACGTCGTCGCCGCCGCCGCTACAGTCGAGAGGGGAAAGAGCCGCGAGCACAGGTGAGTACTCCTGCTCCCTCTCCCTTTTCTTTTCTCGTTTTTGGGTTTCTTTTGTGTTGATGGGTTTTGGTTTCGTTTGTTGTGTCAGGCGTTGGATCGGTGGCGGGTGGTTGTTGTTGTGTTGGGTGTGTGTGGTGGTATTCGGGTTGTGGTTGTTGTGTTGGGTGTGTGGGTTGACGGCGTCGGGTTGTATTGTTGTTGGACGGTGGCGGGGCTTGTGACTGTTGCAGGTTGTAGTGGTGGTGTTTGGGCGGCGGGTCGTTGTGGTGTGGTCGTTGCAGGTTGTCTCCGGGCAGAGGGACGTCGGCGTTGGTGGTTGCTGTGGAGGTGTTGTGTTCGGCAGTAAGCTTCTGGGTAAGGATGTGATCTCCTTCCTGTTTCTTTTGTCAATTTTGTGTTGTCGGATTGTTGAATGGATGGTTGATGCATGTTGGCAGAACTGTTGGGTTCGTTCTAGTGGTTTTGGTGAATTCCGGCGAGGTTCACCGGAATTCGGTGAGGCTCGGGAATTTTCCGGCGAAGGCTCGGGTTTTTATTCCGGCATTTAACGGTATTACCTCGATGTGTAATTTGATGTACATTCATGGCATGTAATAATTACTGTAGGAATAATTGTTGTATCGGAAATAAAGGATGTTTAGTGGAATACCGGGTGCGGGGCTGTGAGTGTGTATAACCGGGAGTTTACCGACACGGGTAGAACCATAGGCCGGGAATATTTGGACTCGGGTAAAACCCTTAAGTGGAAATTGGTCCGAATCGGGCCTAGGCCCGGTAATGTGATTTTTATAACTTGATTTGAAAACCATTGGACTTAGATGGGCTTTAGGCCCGGGGACTCGTTAAGGACATAATAAATGGGCCATAGGCCCGAGAACTATTTATGGACTTAGTTGGGCTTAAGCCCGGTGAACCTTAGGTCCCGATACTCGAAGTTTAGGTGAGAGAAACACCTTGACGGGCTTAGACCCGGGAATTACATAATTGGCTAGTTAGGGACGGGTTTAACTCAGTTGAGCATTTAGTGATCATGCATGCACGTTTGGTTGTAATTGTTTTGTAATATTTGTGTGTGCCGGTATTCAGGCACGGGTAATACCTCGGGAGCTGGAGGATCTGTTTTGGGAAAAGCTCCACAGGACAATCGTCGTTGAGGTGACTTTATACGTCTTTTTATGTTTGTATGCATGAGCTTGTTGGATTGGTTTGTTTGAGTTGCATGCCTGTTTGCTAACATGCTGTGATCCGTATTGTGTGCCTATGTGTTACTATTTGCTTATGAGCATGATGTTTGGATTGTTATGGGATATAAAATGTGGAGTGATTTTGGGTGATTTGTGTGATGTGCTGTGAGTCGGAGACCCGGATATTCGATTGAGTTGATTATTCACACAACCCTGTTAAATTGGTATATGCGGTATAGCATATGGGTCTGTGATGACCGGTTTCTACCTCCCTCCTTCTACCTCCCCCTTTCTATCTCCCTCTTTCTCTCTGTCTCTCTCTCTCTCTATGGATATGTTTGGGCTTCGTGCCTGGTTTATTTGGGCTTATGCCTGGTTGTCTCATGAGACGGGACCGAGCTCGACGCACACAGTAGGGGGCCCTGAATAATAAATATATAAAGAAAACTTAACACACAACAGATGAGAATAATGAACTGTTGCTTGAATGTCTTTGGCATGTTAGTACTGGTTGTTGTATGTTTGCATACTTGTCTTGTTTCTCTTCTTTCCTTTCGAACTTGTTTTTGCACACCTACATAATTAGATTTATACTGCTCACTGAGTAGGCGACTCACATAATCGCCAACGTTGTTTTTCAGACTCTTAGATAGCGTGCAGTCTCTTTCTTCTTTTCCTGGAGTACGGACGTGGATATCCCAGCAGGTAGCTGTGTTCATTTCCCGGTTGGATCCATAGAGCCTACATGCATATCTTATACTTTGTTGTTTTGTATTTTATCATGACTTCCGCTGCACTGAATTTTGTTGAGATGTCATCTTGATTTTGATTACTTTATCGGCGGGTTGCCGGGATTTGGTATTTGATGATGTACCGGCAGGATGCTGGGTTGACTTGAGGCTTGTTAGGCCGGTTTTACTTTTGTTCTTTATGATATCTCGGAATATTAAAAATTTCTTTCCAGATAATGTTTTGATATTGGATTTCGTGTCCTGGGTTCTAGGGGTATTTTGGTAAATTCCTTTGTTTAAGTATTTTATTTGTGAAATTGGGACACGGGTGTTTCATAGGAACTCTTCAGCACAATGATAAACCCGCAAAAGATGGAAGAAGCTGAAAAGGAACAAGGTTCTTCGCCCTCAAAAGGGCAACTTCAAATGTAGGAAAATAAAGTTAATAATACGGCACAAAGAAAAGCTAAGGAAGCGCGAAGAAGGTTCAAAACACGATGGAGAAGCTTCTGCAAGAAGGATGACACAAAGGAACAAACGGACTAGAAGGTGCGGAAAGGAAAACAACAGTCAAAAATCCTACCGAGGTCCTAGAAAGAGGTCATGAGGAGCTTAGGAATGAGAAGCCCCAAGTGGACCATGTGAGCCTAAGAGCAAAGTGTAGATCCTAGAATAGAAAAGAGCCAGAGTAGGAACTGCAGATACTCAAAAGAAACCCTAAAGATGCAAAAGCAGCACTCCAAAAGAGAAGTTGAATGGGGAGGCTAAAACGCCAAAATTTAATAATTCACAATAGGGACAAAAGGCCCTTAAATTTTTCATATTGTATAAACAGGTCCAAGCACGCCAAAGTCATGGGTGGACAGAGAGAAACTAAAGACCCTCAAACAGGCATATAAAATGTTAAGGCCAGAAGAGCCAAACTCATAAACGATAACAGGCCAAAGGTGCTAGGTTTGCTATGACAACAAAAGGGGCTCAAGGAGCCAGGTTCAAAATGACAGGGCCATGGTGGAGGCCCTCAAGTTCGCGAAAGAACTTATAAGGGACATAGGTACCCAAGTTCAATTAAGAATATAGATACCCTGATTAATCAGATGACGAGCGAAGTTCGAAAACTAGAATGCATGAAAGATCGAATGAGGTTCCGAATAATACAGGTTCGCCAAAAACTGGGTGCAGGATGAGGTCCTCAGGATAGCTATGGAGCGAGCGACAAAGCTACCAAGTTTGATAAAAATTACATGTGCCCAGGATCATCAAAATTCAGACATACATAAAGGTGTACAGGTCAATAAGAATATTGGATGCTCAAATTAACCAGGATGACTTGTCCAATAAGCAGAGACATCATCAAAAGCAGGATCCTCTCTACTTAGAAGGACCTCAGGCACTCCGAAACACTTTTGTCCTTCGATAGGGAGCTACAGAGGAGCAATTATATTCTCCGTCTAGAGGCTCTGGAGGATCAGATAACTGCGCATTCTGGATCTCAATAAACTTGGATGTGCATGAAATGGGATATACACTCCACTCTTTTTTCTTTCATCAGGTTTTTATCCCACTAGGTTTTTCCTGATGAGGTTTTTAACGAGGCAGCATTTCCGAATTGTACTCTATTTATGCCGATGCCGCCAAGGTCCAAATGCCCGTGCTTGCAAGCAAGCCCGGCCATTTGGGGGGCTACTGATATATTTATTATATCCGCTGGCCCCACTACTGGGAGACCCCAGGCCCGAGGACCGAGTCCGAGCCCATCAAGCCCAATTTGTCCGAGAAGCCCCTCTACAAGGAACCCGCTCTATAAATACCCTAAGGCCCGTTTCATTCGATAGGATGTAACTTAGAAAATCTAGGCTCGGGCACTATTCACGCCCCTATTCTCTGTAATCAAACCGGAATATTCAACGGAAACACATACCCCCTATTTTCGATTTACATCTGGGGGTGCGCTGCTGGTTTGAAAGTTGCGGTGTTTCTGTAGAATTCAAGCTTCTGTTGTCTTCTCATGTATGAGTCAGAACTCCAGTTTGAGAGTGCCTAGGTTTATTAGGAGTCATATTGTTCTCTGTACATATTTTACTCATTAATAAATATCATCGTTGTATCAAAAAACGGTTATGTCGAGCAGAATATTTATTTGTTTAGCCTGCTTTTTGGTAACATTGCATCACTAGTATTTGCATTTCGAAGAACATAGTTATGCAACCATTTCGTTTTCTGAATAGTGACAGATATATATAGTCTGTATAATAATTAATATAGGGGAAGTTTCCAGCACTAATGCAACGCATACAGGGCAGAGAAACAGAGAACGAAACAAGCCGACACAGCAGCCATTTAAGAAGCCTTGATCTAACTCTAACAAATGATTATAACAAGGTGCATGACCTAATGGTACCTAGCGCAACATCTCTAGTCTAAAAGGGCAGCTGTTTTCTTTCTTTCTTTTTCTTTTTTTTCCTGATTTCGCAGTAAGCACTTTTATTGATTGGACATGAACTTGAAGAAATGGAGGCATTTTCCTTTCTCCCAGAGTATAGTGGCCATGATCTCTTTTGCTCTGGTCTATATCGCTAAGAGAGCAAAGCCTAAGCAAGTGTTTTCAACTCCACAACCAAGTGTGCAATGAACTTGGTCTGCATCTCTTTATTCATCAGGAACTCTCTCCACTTTCTGTGATTCTCCCTGATGGAAATGTATGCATCTTTGTGGATGTCTCCCATTGCTGTTCTAACAGCAACATTTACGTCCTCCCTCCCAAAATACCCATCTGCATCCCTCCTGTTCACCTCTATACCAGCCTTCATGTCTCCTGCTATGAACTTGGCATTCAAGAACTGGTCCCCCTTGATAGGAAAGAGCACCAATTGCAAATCATTCATAAATGCCTCGACTACAGAGCTAAAACCCGAGTGGCACATATAGCAGCCCACGCTATCATGTGCCAAGATTAGCTGTTGTTGAACCCATCCTGCATGCACAATTCCGCGATCCTTGACTCTCTCGAGGAACCCTTGTGGTAAAACCTCAGCTAACTTGGCATCTTTATCAACAACATCGTTTGGAAAATTCAGGACGAGAAAAAATGGCTGACCGGTAAGCTCCAAGCCAAGAGTGAGCTCTTGTATCTGATCATCCGACAAGAAGTTTTCACTGCCACAGGAGCAGTAGACAACTGACTTGGAAGGAAATTGGTCCAACCATTTTGCCCATCTCTCCTCAAGCATGCCAGATGGTGGCTCAGGGACTAATGGACCACTCAAGAGGACCGGTTTCTGAAATTGAGACCTCAAGTAATCCACGTAAGGTCTTTCCAGTTCATTAAATGTCTTCATTATCACCGCATTGCAACCCTTAATGGCTTCACTAACTCTACTGTACACCGAAGGGGAACCGTCAGAGCTCTTAAATACATACAGAAAGTTTTCAGCTTCATATCTTTTCACAGAGACAAGTGAGGTACAAGGAAAGCCGATAGGGGATTTCATAAAATCGTGGGATTCTTGTTTCCGCTTGTCCTGGCAGGGACAACAATGTAGGCATCAGAAACTGCAGAGAAGGTTGAAAAGAAGAGTGATTTGATGCCAAGCTCGGATGCTATTCTTGGAACCCAACTCTGAACAAAATCAAAGACCACAAGACGGGGTTTGAGTTGTGATAAAAGGGTCTTGATCTGAGGATGCATGAGGTCGAGGGCTTTCTTGAGGGTTTCAGCCATGGCCGGAGTCATCTCTGAGGTGCTGTCTAGGCCTGGAGGGAGCCCCTCAACAGGAGGGATGGAGAGAGGGATGATCTGGATCTTGGGAGAATCAAGAAGAGAGGACTTGGTACGTGGAATATTACCAGGCGCTGACAAGAAAGAGATTCGAACTCCATAAAGAACAAGCTTGTTGGAAAGCTGAATGAATGAGTTTATGTGACCAAATGCAAAAAAAGGAAACATGGCTATGTGGAGCTCATCGGATGCTACTGCTCCACTTGACATCTTGGTATATTCTGTCCCAACGGGATACTATGAAATCTGGGGCCAGTTCTCCCCTCTATATATACAAGTTAATGATCAGAAGGGGATAATGTGGCAGTCTTTAATACCAACCAAATCAGCAAATAAATTAGCGTATCTTTGCCAAAAGGTACTCACATCAATTTTTTTTGGGTCGAGCTAGAGGGACTAACATCAATTAATGCTGGCCAGAAGGTACTACTAGAAATGTTTTTTAGTTGCCCTACATCTATCCTAGAGCCATCCGGACTGATCCAGATCGGACTTAATCAGTCAATGCCATTTATTTGACAATTTATCAAAAGTTTGAGTATCTCGATTTGCTGGTCGTCTTTGCCACCACACACTGCATCTAATTACCATTCATTTTCTTCCGGTTCTGTATATGGAGCTTTACTCTAATTCGGATTCTGACTCAAGTTATACACCTGAGTAAATCCCTAATGGAAATTTTTGCATTCAAATCCGATATCAAAATTTAACAGAACTAAATGGCTTATTACTTAAACCAATCCTACATTCTTCATATTCATAATTTACACTAGAAATACCAAAAGTACTTCTAATGGACTCAAAAAAAAAAATCTGGCCCTATCAGGACTTGCGTATATTATCCATGCGTTATTAGTATTACTAGCCGAGCTAATTAAACCAGCTACCTCGCTAAGCCTTGCAGGGAATACCACCCACCAAAACAAAACACCCAAAGATATGTGTATAGGACTTAATT
Organism: Turnera subulata; assembly: GCA_028386065.3. Lineage (NCBI taxonomy): Eukaryota > Viridiplantae > Streptophyta > Magnoliopsida > Malpighiales > Passifloraceae > Turnera > Turnera subulata. The sequence continues at coordinate 52,507 of JAKUCV010000233.1, read as the reverse complement.
CCTCAGATAAAGATTAGCTACGGAGGTATATCCGCCAATATTTGGATCGAATAAAGTAGTATGGGGCATTAACCTTTACGGTAGACGGTTTCAACAGACAGTTTGCATTAACCTTAGCGGTAGACGGTTTCAACATACAATGTTCATTAACCTTTACGGGTAGACAGTTTCAACATACAATTTGCATTACCTTTATGGTAGACAGTTTCAACATACTATTTGCAATAACCTTGATAGACAGTTTCAACTAGGCCCAATGGCATCAGAAAATAAAATTTGGACCTGCTAGCGTTTGCATAACAAGTTATAATCGAAATTGAAATGGAAAAGAAGGCTGAGATAATTTTCTAAATAAATACTACACTTTTGAATTCATTGATGACCCTATCGTGATCCATGAATAAAAGGAATTGAAGAACAACTCGAAGAGACGAAGAAAAAAAAAAAAACGGAATACAACAAAGAAGCCCAACTAGGTGTTCTGTCCAATGTTTCACTTGCATACGGCCTAATGACTGACATGCAGGTGAGGTGAGCAAATCAGGCCCTCAATTCTGGGCCTCACAGGAAAAAGATACTGATTAACACGGTGGATCAGTCCTTTAATATGCAGGTTGTACCATGTGTTATGTGTAGCGGCCGTGACAGCATTCACTAGTGAGAAGTGAGAACCCATATCGGTATATACCCACTTATTCAGACACCTGACCCATGTTACCGTGGTATAATTTTCTTACTGCATCACAAGAATTCGCATTGTTTTTCAAAGAAAAACAAAGTTAAGCCGAGCACTAATACAAGGCTTGCAGAGAAAGAGAACTGGAAATAAGCCGACATAACAGACATTTAGATCTAAAACATAATGAAGTTCATGTTTTGATGCTACGTACCAAGCACTACATGCATAACTATGAAACCGCAGCTCAGTTTTTTTTTTTCTTTTCTTTCCTGGTAGGCAATTTTATTGGTCATGAATTAGGAGAAGTGGAGTCAGATTTATCTGTTGCAGAATATATATGATGCGAATAGTTTCTGGCGCAACCTTTACTGCTAATCAAAGTGCTTTCAACTCCTCAACCAAATCTGCAATGAACTTGGCCTGAATCTCTCCGTTCTTCAGGAACTCTCTCCACTTTCCATGATTCGCCCTTAAGGACATGCATGGACCTTTGTCAATGTCTACCATCAGTGTCTTGACAGCATCACTGATATCCTCCCTCCCAAAATACCCATCTTCATCTCTCCTATTTACCTCCACACCAGCCTTCATGTCTCCTGCAATGAGCTTGGAGTTTAAGAACTGGTCACCCTTGAGAGGCAAAAGAACCAACTGGCAGTCATTTATAAACGCCTCGATTACAGAGCTAAAACCCGAATGGCAAAAGTAGCAGCCTACGCTATCATGTGCCAAGATAAGCTGCTGCTGAACCCATCCGGTGTGCACAATTCCTCTATCTTTAACTCTTTCCAGGACGGTAAAACCCCTGCTAACTTGGCATCATTGTCGACATTGGAAGGAAAATTCAGGACTAGAAAAAATGGCAGACCAGTGAGTTCCAAACCCAGAGTGAGCTCTTGTATCTGATTATCCGACAAGAAGGTTTCACTGCCAAAGGAGCAGTAGACAACGGAGTTGGAAGGGAATTGGTCCAACCATTTGGCCCATTTCTCCTCGAGCACCCCAGCCGGTGGCTCAGGAACTAGCAAACCACTGGAGAGTACCGGTTTCTGAAACTGGGTCTTCAAGTACTCCAAGTAAGGTGCTTCCATTTCATTGCATGTCTTAATGATGACAGCATCCGAACCCCTAACAGCATCACGAACTCTGGAGTACACCGAAGGGGAACCGCCAAAGCTCTTATAAACATACAAAATGTCTTCAGCTTGAAATCTTTTCAAAGAGACAAGTGAGGTACAAGGAAAACCTTCTGGCGGATTCATTAGATCCTGTGCAGTGGGATCCATCTTTCCGCTTGTTCTAGCGGGAACAATAACATAGGCTTCAGAAACTGCAGAGAAAACTGCAAAGTACAGTGATTTGATACCAAGCTCGGATGCTATTCTTGGAACCCAACTCTGAGCAAAATCAAAGACCACAAGATGGGGTTTGAGTTGTGATAGAAGGGTCTTGATTTGAGGTTGCATGAGGTCGAGGGCTGTCTTGAGGGTTTCAGCCATGGACGGTGTCATCTCGGAGGTGCTGTCTAGGCCTGGAGGGAGGCCCTCTACAGGGGGGATGGACAGAGGAATGATCTGGATCTTGGGAGAATCAAGAAGAGAGGACTTGGTGCGTGGAATATTACCAGGCGCTGATAAGAAAGAGATTCGAACTCCATGAAGCGAAAGCTTGTTGGAAAGCTGAACGAACGGGCTAATGTGACCAAATGCAAAAAATGGAAACATGGCTATGTGGAGCTCATCGGATGCTACTGCTTTACTTGACATCTTGTCTCAACTCTCTGAAAGAGACTATGAAAATGGACGCTAGTTTATCTCCACAAATGTTTGGAAAGAAGAAGATACAGATATATGCGCCCATCCGGGTTTAATTAAGTAGTTTGTCAGTAATCAATGAGGTCACATCAGGAAAACTATGCCGTTAAAAAGTTTGTACAGTGTACAACCATAGGGAGCCGCTACTTACACTCCGGCGGCGTTCACACTACCCATTTTTATTGTTTTTGCCCAGCACAATTACACATTTATTAAAGACGAGACATATAGTATTAAATTTTGTCGGTCGCTATGAATTTCAAAATCAGATCTATTTTCCACACCAACTCATGCAACTCTTTGCATTCTCAATCTTTTCCTTCTGCAACTGTCAAATTTCAAATATAAAACTCATCTTCTGTCTTCACCAGATTCAATCCAAAGATATAATTTTATCTCGGAGTAATACCTAATCCACCGAGGTACATCCACAACTGTAGTTACAGTCACACCAAAGCAGGATCGCATGCATTATTCTCTATCACGAAACCATCACTGTTGCTGAAAAAGTAGCAATTCCAACAAAGGCTAAAAAAGTAGGCACCCACAACCAATTGAGATATTTTTGTGAAGAAAAAGTAATTAAAAGTGTGAAGTGGCAATTACACTTCAGCCCGACAATTTATTATATTATTATTGAATTCCAGCAATTCTAACAAAGTAATGTTGATTGCCCAGAATGAAAGGATGGACCACGCTAGGCCATCCAAGGGGCCTTTTATTTTGTTTATAAAGAAGCTGATAAGAGATTATAAAGATTTTGGAGGAGGTTAGAATCCATATTGGAGGTATTGATGAACTGAACTAGATTTCTTAGGGGTGAGCAATCGGTCGGTACGGCACATACCGTGCCGATAAGGGATCGGTATGACTTTTCAGAGAACCCTATTTTCCGACCGATGCCGCCCCGTTAAGCGCCTCATGCCGATCGGCTTGATACCGACCTTGGTTCGATCGGTATGCGGTATTGCCGAATTTAAAGAACAAAGGTGACGAAATCTTCATTACTTAGAGAAATTTTTCATAAAACTATGCCATAAATGCAACATCAGCCATCATCCATCAGCATCCACAACTAACACAACTAAGATTACAATCATCCAAGAAGTGAAATGCACAAATGACAAATCAAATTCGATTACAACCATCAATTACAATTCCATAATTTCCATTACAGAGAGCAAAGAGTAAAGACAAGTAATTCTGGCTGGGAGTTTGGTTTTAAGGGCTGGACCTTCTAACACTTCACTGTTCAGAATTTTCATCTTATTTGCACAACCTGAAGTGTTAGAATCTTGAAGCAAGTCTGATTGCATCTTACATTTCAATAGAATCAGAATCTTGAAGCAACAAGTCCCTCATTTCTTGCAATAGACAAACAACAATCCAATTAATTTAAGTTACAGAATGTAATAAACATAAACAGAAAATGAAGAAGGAAGTTAGATGTATAATACCTTCCTCAAGTTTCTCTACATTTGCTGCAGATTCTTCAACATCGAATTCGGCCTTGTAGTCTGCAATCCCTGTTCTGATCCAATCTTGTGCACAAATCAGGGCCTTGACAATTTTTGGAGACAAAGAGCTCTTATATGGATCCAGGGCCCTACCACTAGTGCTGAAGACTGATTCAGATGCTACAGTCGACACTGGCACAGCAAGAACATCACGAGCTATCATTGATAAAATAGGGAATCTTGGAGAATTTATCCTCCACCATTGCAAAATGTCAAATTTCTTGACATCTAGCTCAGTATGCTCTGCAAGATATCTGTGCAGCTCTGATTTTGCTTCAGAATCTTCACCATGCTTCATCCTCTTTTAGGGTTAGTGTATTTATATTAGCCGGCTAGGGTTGGGTTTGTTAATGGGTTGGGTTTTTTTTTTTTTTTTATCTGGGTTTGGGTATCATTAAGTTAAGGTTTTTTGGGCTGAGTTTGTTTTTATAAGGCTTGTCTACTGTTGTGGGGGTCTGCGTTCAACGTCGGTTTAGGCAGTACCATTTGCCGACGGTATATGAAGGCTTCTGTCGAGAAGGATTGACGGTCTTATCGACTCGGCAAAATCGGAGGGGGTGGCACTAAAACCCTGCGATTTTCGTGCCGATACCGTCGGTTTTCAGACGGTATCGGCACGGTTTTTTTGCTCACCCCTAAGATTTCTTACTGGAAAGGAAAAGATAAGAAGATTGTGATAGAACTTGTAGAAATGGTGAGAGGTAGGAAGAAATAAATACAACGTACGTCTTAAGTCATGGTTTTAGTCTTTTCAATTTTAATTAGGGGATTGCTATGGTACCCAGGGGCAATGTCTAGAGCACCAAATTCATGCTGGACCAATGATATCATAATACTTCAATTTACACGGGTTTTTAAAAATTTTTATTTACAAATGTATTCTATAAAGTTAATAATAAAAAAATACTCAATTCTTTTATTTTTTACAATAGTATACCAATATTAAGATTTCTAATTAATTAAAAATCCATCCCTAATCTATCTCATACAAAAAAAAGTAGAAAATTAGAAAAAAAGCCAAGAAACAAATCAAAAATCTCATTTTTTATTCATCATTGTTTCCCATGTCTCTAGGTAAGTTAAAACACTCATCGTTCTTTTATGTTCCTGCATTAAACCTACTTTTGATATTTTTGTTAGATTGGAAGTTGAGAAGGGGAGAATTCTCAGTGATTGTTGTAATCCTTATCTTGCAATGAGTTATAAACCTATTAACTTTATATATTTGCCTTTTACATAGTTGAACATTGGCGTCTAAAATATTATTTTTCTCTTCAGCAGTATCAAACTATTTTTTTATTAGATTGTAGTTGATCTTGAAATTTGTTCGTTCCTAAGATTCTGAGATGTTTATTATTGACTTTTTAACTCTTGTTTTCGATTAGGTCACGTTTGGTTGATGGACACTAAAGGTAATTTTACAAATTATAGGGCATTAAATATAATTTTATAAAATCGTTGTACCTAAAAAAATTAAATAATCTAGAAAGATTATTATATAAAATTAATAAATATAAATTTAAAATATTTAATTCTCATTAGTCCATTTGAGCTTTGGGTTTGATACCCTAAACATTGCCCTGGGTACCATAAAATTCCCCAAATGGGTATTAGTACCACTTGGATTTCAGTTCAATGGAGTAATAAAAATAATATAGCAAATTCCTCTTTTCTTACGTCGGATAGGAGCAACCAGAACACTGGAGGATATATATTTTCCAAGAATTAAGCGGACAATGAAAATTTCCTTAAAACTTGTCAGAGAAAGAAGGCTAAGTCGATATCCTACCAATCTTCTATATCTTCTGGAAAATGGTTCCACGTACTTTTTACTTAGGAAGGCCAAACAATATTAAGTAAGTCTGTGTAATTTAGTTGCCAAAAAGCTATAGAAAGGGCTACATCTCTTAAGACCCAGGCCCACGCCTGGCGTAGGAGCTCTTTTTCAACCAGTTGAATTTCCAGTATTCTTTTTTGAGTACGAGCCTGATTCAAAAAAAGGATTCCTGCCATAACTTTAAGAGAGATGGGCCGAGCGAGGGAAAGATATTGAGCTGAGGCAGCAATGTAGCCTATGGATCTAAGCAATATGTATTGAACATTCTTTTCTTGTAATAGAGTAAGGCATACAGATATCAGCGAAACAAAAATGGAAATGAGGAGACAAACCAGGCATTTAGAACACTTGATCTAAGACATAAAAGGGTACATGGCTTAATGCTACAAAGTGCTACGTCACTAGAGTTTGAAATCACAGGTGCGTTTTTTTCCCTTCTTTCCTTGTAGGCAATTTTATAGGACATGAATTAGGAGAAGTGGAGGCAGATTTATTAGTGCAAAGACTAAACAAGTGCTTTCAGCTCCTCAACCAAGCCTGCAATGAACTTGGTCTGCATCTCTTCATTAAGCAGGAATTCCCTTCCTTTTCTATGATTCTCTCTGATGGAAATGTATGGAAATGTATGTATCTTTGTGGATGTCTACTATTGCTATTCTAATAGTATCTAATGGTTTAAGAATCATTCCAACAGTATCTATTCGGAGTCCCAAATTATTTTTAAGAATTTCTGAAAAAAAAAGGTAAGAATAGCCTGAACCCTGGCCTCAAGTTATAGGTCAACAAATTTGACCAAGCCACTTTTGGACTATTTTTTAAAATATTTTTTTTTAAAAAAATTACTTTGAAAAATCTCTGTGGTCGTTATGAGCATGCCCATATTTTTTCAAAATTTTTCGAGTTCAGAAAGGTCCCGAAATGAATTTTTTAAAATTATTAGAAACCAGAAAAGTTTGGCCTATGATCGGGCCGGTCATGGTGATAAGAATTTGTCATTAGGGTCCAACCTCCTCAAACACTACTAATAACATTCTGTAGACTAGTTATACATCGTAGAATTCAGGTTTGATTTGCAGCACTTTTGTCAAATCCTGATTATGTGTGATCATGACCTTCTACACAATAAGTGTGATGACCATTCAGCTTGATATTGATTCCTGAATTTAAAACATGTGGAGCCAATTAAGATATCCCTTGTCCTCCAGTTAGCCATAACTCTCAACAGAAAGGTCTAATGTTAATATATAATAAAAAAATTAGGGACCTAAACCGGGATGGTAACTTTATTTTTTTTCACTTGGAAAAAAAAAATAGATCTAGAACAAATACGCTAGGACCAAATTAACAGCCTACCTACTGTCCTTCTTAATGGATAATTTATAAATATCACTGTAAGTCTTGTTGAATCTAATAGTTTGCCTGGTCCTAGAGTGAGTAGCCTCTCCTCAACCTAAACTTTGTTTCACCAAAAAAAATAAAAGCAACCTACCAGCAGGACCAAAGACCAATACACCAAATCTACTATGCTTTCCCTTTTCAAATGTCATACAATTTTTTGAACAACTATCATTCAAAATGTTGGTAGTTTCATCCAGGACAATGAAAAGGAAAAAAAAAACAAAAGAGAAACCTGGGTAGCTTATGCTAGTATAATTTGGTTCAACTTGAATTCATTTATTCCAGTTAACTAGTAGAACGCAGAAATGAACAACGGTTTTGGTACAAATTAAACTTTGGCATTTGAATTTGGAAGGTAAGCCAATTGTTTAAGCTCTGATTCAAGCAATATGTGCCGCACTTCATGTAAGCTGTAACTTAACTAGTTAACTTGAAAATGGAAAACTGTTCAGATGGATATTGCAGAACTTTTTCTTCTTTTTTATATATGGCAAAGATGATGCAGAACAATATTCGGGGCAAGTGAACCTTTTCTACAACAATATTCTTAGGAATTGTTCTGCTTCATCTCGCTAGAGCGAGCAATATTCCACTTCGGCTGGACTTTCTTGTGCTCTTTGGGCGTATATTGAGTCATCGATTTGAAGAAAAAACATTAAAAAATAGTCATTTTTAATACTTTATTCCTTCTTATATTGCGAGTGTTTGATTTGTGTATAAAGGGTCACGTATTTTCTGGGAAAAAAAAAAAGGGTCACGTATATTGGTAATGGTGGGTAATGCACGTTTCATAGTTCCACTTTTTTTTTTTGTGGTTTGATTCGAGAGAGATGTATCTGAATTCTGAACCCTCCAGACAATTCTTCTTCCTACTACATGTCACAACTCGCCATCAAAACATCAAGGGAGTTGATTGATTGGTTGATTGAAAGGAAAATAGGACCAATTAATATAAATCATGAATTTAAGTAATACGGTGCTGATTACAAGACCTAATCACCGCCGAGGTGTGCAACTACGCTACTAGGGCCTCTCCAGCAAGCACGGAGCCGAAGATAATTAGAAGCTTCTATGTTTTTTTTTATATGAAAAAAATATTGTTCTGAAGATGTCCGGCTGAAAGAAGTTTCTCGTTGGGGCAATAAAGTCGAGTTTCGTTAAACCTAAGAGAGATGATAGAGAACCGATTGGAACGAAGCAAGAAGATTTCCCTTGTGAATGATTTAATCTCCTAGGTGGATTCTATCGAGAGTAGGGGAGGTACAATTTATATTTTGTATTTTGTATTCTTAACAACCTCTCACATATGTGTATAAATAAAATGCAGGCTGCGGCCGCCTGTTGGGATGGGACTGGACTGGATGAGACTGGACTAGACTAGACAATTATACTGTCCTTAATTATGTTTGGCACGGAGTATACTGACTGGGACTGTTGTGCTGAATTATGTTTGGTTAACTGTGGACTAGACTTGGACTGAACTAAATGCAATAAATGTCAAAATTAACCTTAGGTCTGTGTATTGAATTAAGTGTGCACTGGATTAAATACAATATAAATATTATTGACTTATCTTCCTAAAATATTTTTATGAAATATGCAAATATTACCATTTATTTTGACAATGTGATGGTTAAGAATTTGCTCTAAATAATTTTTATTTTGTAGTACTTACGTATTGTAAAAAAATGAGATGATCCTTCATATGATAATGAGATAAATTGTGTAAACATAATGTTAATGTTGGCATAGTAACCATAATGTTGAAATCATAATGTTGACATAATAGCCATAATGTTAAAATTGAATATTATGATATATATAAAATAAATTACTTTGTGTATATATTACTTTAAAAGCGATACAAACTTAATAATATTCCTAAAATGAAGTATGGTTTATTTAAATATAATCAATAATTTTAGACAATTAAATATAAAAGTTAAAGAATTCACGTCTATAGAAATATAAGAATAACATTTATGAAAATTTTGACTTAAAAATTTGATTTAATATAATTTTTATTTAATTTCGTTGGTATATTTTTTAAAAGAAAGGAAAGCTAAAAAAGTCAAAAATTGCATTGGCGGTATATATCCAGATTGGCTCCGTATCCAAACTCACCAGGTACTACCGTACTACAATTACCAATTTTGTTTAATTTCGTTGGGTATATTTTTTAAGAAAAATGATAGATAAAAACTTTAAAAAAGAAAAGAAAAAATAAAACCTAAACAAGAGCTTTGGCCGTTTGTTGTAGTGGCCGCCACCTCCTCCTACTCCTCCTCCTCCTCCCCTCTCCTCTTCCTTCAAAGAAAAAGAAAACCAAGATCTGTTGTTGTTTTCCGTGGCCTCCTCCTGCTCCTCCGTCTCCGCCGCCTCCTACTCTTCCTCCTCACACTCCTCCCTCCCACTCCTCCTATTCCTCTTCCTCCTCCCCTCTCCTCTTCCTTCAAAGAAAAAGAAAACCAAGATCTGTTGTTGTTTTCCGTGGCCTCCTCCTGCTCCTCCGTCTCCGCCGCCTCCTACTCTTCCTCCTCACACTCCTCCCTCTCACTCCTCCTATTCCTCTTCCTCCTCCCTCTCTTCCGTCGATCCTCTTCCTCCACCCCTCCTCCTTCAAATCGTCCTCTTCTTCCCCTCCTCCTCCTCCTCCCTATCAGATTTGTTGCATCACCACAGTCGTCTATGTCGCCGTTATAATACTATTTTCCGTCGTCTCTTCCCCCTTATTGCCGTGGTCGTGGAGAAAAAAAATGAAAGAGAGAACTGAAATAAAAATTTGGTTTGAGTTTTATCTTGTGGATAATTTTGTCATTAGAAAAATTACCTAAGGATAATTTTGGTATATAAACAGTATTATCCCATTGGACATGTTCCTGTGCTCAGCTTTTGTTTAGGACAGGAATTCACAAAATTTGTCCTCTTAGCTTGGGACGCGTGTCCCACTTAATTCACTGTCTAAATAGGCAAACAACATAAAAAAATGACTTGTCCCAATTCCATGAGGCAAACGCACCCGCAGTGCACCACTTAAAGTGCGTGCCAATTGTTGATCTCTTTCATGATAAGCATACCTAGAATTTCTCTCTCTTTTTTTTCAGAATTTCTCTCTTATTTCTCTCTTAATTTATTTTCTCATGGCCACATTTGCTGCTGCTACCTCTTCTTCTCTCTCCCCCAATATTTCATATCAACTTTCTATCAAACTTAATTCTACCAATTTCCTTCTATGGAAGATAGAACTCATTCCTGTATTACGAAGTTGCGGTCTTGATAAGCATCTTTTAGAGACTACCCCAGTTTCAGCTCAAATATTGGAGGGAGGTGCTGTCAATCCTTCATATGAGGAATGAGTTTGGAAAGACCAGATAATGCTTAATTGGATCATCACTTCAATTTCAGAATCAGTGCTGCCACATGTAGTTGGTGCTGAGACTACAGCAGCAGCTTGGAAGAAAATTGTCACAACCTATGCTAAGGCATCTAAGCCTTTGGTGCACGCTACCTTAGCCAAGGATAACACAAGCTTAGTTGCATACTCTACAACGTGGGGATATGTCTGTTAAGGCATATATGCTCATAGCAAAAGGGATTGCTGATAAATTGGCTACACTTCAACAACCTATCTCTGATGAAGATCTTATTGATTTTGTCTGAGCAGGTTTAGGGTCAGCCTATCGTCCGTTTTTTCGGACACAAGAGGCTCGCCATGAGGTTCTTGATTTTGACAGTTTGCTTGGGCTGTTGCTAAATAAGGAGCGCTAGTTAGCTCGTGATCCTGTCCAGCCTGAGATACCACCAATGGCGATGCACATGTCTTCTTTTTTCTGACAGGGCCGTGGACAGGGTCGTGGGCAGGGCTTTAAACAGGGCCATGGACGAGGTCGTTCTATTGGGGGTCGTGCTCAGCAGGTTCTTGTTTTTGGTCGTGGTATACTCCCTACTCCTCAGTCTACGCCGACACAACAATTACAAACCACAATGTCTCCTATTGATCGTGGTAATCTTCAGTGTTATAACTGTCATGGTTATGGGCATGTTGTCCGAGTATGTCCTACACCAAAATTACCTACTAATTCCGCTATGTCTCTCCTCCTACCTCCAACGTTGCTACAACCTCCCCTTCCTCCACCCAATCCTGACTAATAGACAGTTGTACCACGCACCATCTCACTGCCAATATGGACAATCTTGTCATTCATTCCGAGTATAGTGGTCCTGAAGAAGTCATTATTGGTCATGGTTCTAAACTCTCTATTTCTCATGTTGGCTCTACTCACATTCCTGTCTCTAACTGTAAGTTTAGTCTTGATAATGTTCTTTGTGTGCCAGCTGTAAATCGTAATCTCTTATATGTTAGTTCCTTTGTTCGTTCTAATAATGTCTCTATTGAGTTCTTTCCTGATTTCTTTCTTGTTAAGGATTTAGCAACGAAAGTAATTCTTCATCGGGGCAGGTGTGATAGTGGGCTATATCCCTTCTCTGTTCCTGGCTTTACCTCACCCTTTGTTTCAAACTTTGCATCACTGTCGACATGGCATGCACGGTTAGGACATGCTTCTAATGCCACCGTGCGTAAAGCTGTTCCTTCTTCCTCGATTGGTTCCTCTTCTGTTCGTGAGTCAATTTGTCGAGCTTGTGTTGTTAGTAAAGCTCATCGTTTATCTTTTTCATCATAAAAAATTTTTGTTACTGCACCTCTTGAATTAATTTGTTCTGATTTATGGGGTCCTGCTCCAGTAATTTCTCATGACAATACCCGCTATTATATTCTATTTTATGATTATTATTCTAAGTACTCTTGGATTTATTTTCTTGCCCATAAATCGGATGTTCTTTCTGTGTTTCATCAATTTCGCACTTATGTCGAAAAATTCTTTGGTCGTTGTATTAAGTCGTTCCAAGCTGATTGGGGGGAGAGTTTCAAGCCTTAACTCCTTATCTTCGGTCTCACGGTATCAGCCAACGCATCTCTTGTCCCTATACTCCAGAGCGAAATGATTGTGCAGAGAGAAAACGCAGACATATTGTTGAAACTAGTAGAGCTATGCTTCATCATGCTAGTGTTCCATATAAATTTTGGCCTCAAGCTTTTTCCACAGCTATGCATTCCATTAATCAGTTGCCTTCTCCTCTGTTAAATCATAAATCACCATATGAAGTTCTTTTTCATACTCCACCATACTACTCCTTATTATGAGTTTTTGGATGCTTGTGTTATCCTTCGCTAAGGCAATCGTGCACCAAATAAGCTCTCTCCTCGCTCCTCACCTTGTGATTTTCTTGGTTATAGTCCCACTCATAAATGATATTATTGTTATGATCTTTCTACTCATAAAATTCATATCTCACGCCATGTTATTTTCTCTGAACAGGATTTTCCATTTGAGGCTGAGAAGGCTGCTAGTACCACTATCTCTCCTATACCAACCCAACCTTTTACCATTACCTTTCTGTTCCCGACCACAACTTCCTATAATGTACTGTTACCACACTCTCCACCACAGTCTCCTCTACAATTTCCTCAACAGTCTCCTCCACCGTCTCCACAACAGTCTCCTCCACCACCTCCACAATAGTCTGCACCACAATCTCTACAACAGTCAGCACCACAATCTCCACAAGAGTCCCCACCGTAGTCTCCACAAAAATTCCCACCACAGTCTCCACCATAGCCTATCCCACCACCCCCTTCTCCATCAGCACGACCACGAACACAATCTTTTACTGGCATTTCTAAACCTAAGACTTTCCCTGATTTATGTTGCATATTCAGCAACTGTACCTGCCCCTTCTGATCCGACGTGCTATACACAGGCAACAAAAGATGCACACTAGCGTGCTGCCATGCAGGCTAAATATGATGCATTACTCGCTAATGGCACATGGGCACTTGTGCCTTCTACTACTGCATCTAATGTAGTTGGATGCAAATGGGTTTTCAAAACCAAACGACATCTTAATGGCACTATTGAACATCACAAGGCTCGACTTGTGGCCAAAGGCTTTCATCAATGACCAGGGATAGATTTCACCGACACCTATAGTCCGGTAGTCAAGCCCACTACCATCCGTCTCCTCCTCTCTATTGTTGTGACCAATAATTGGTCTATTTCTCAGCTTGATATTTCTAATGCTTTCCTTCATGGTACTTTGGATGAAAAGGTGTATATGCAACAGCCGCCCGGCTTTATCCATCCCACTAAAAAGGATTATGTTTGTCTTCTACATAAGTCCCTCTACGGTTTGAAACAAGCCCCGCGGATGTGGAATCAGTGTCTTACAGATAAACTTCTTAACTTTGGCTTACATCATTCCAAAGCAGATACATCTCTTTTCTATTATCAGAATCCACCAAGGGCGATCATGTTTTGTCTTGTCTATGTGGATGATTTCCTTCTTATGGGCTCTGATTCCACCCTTGTCTCTCAGCTTACTCCGCATCTCCAGGATTATTTTGCTCTCAGAGATTTGGGCTGCTTATCCTACTTTCTTGGTATTGAAGTCCATTGGCATTCGAATGGGCTTTTATTGAGTCAGTCCAAGTACATCACCGACCTATTACAACGGATAGGGATGGCGAGCGCCAAGGAGCTTTCTACACCCACCACCACCACAGTTGATAAGATCAGTGCTGCCACTGGCACACCACTTTCTGATCCCACCAAATATCGGAGTATTGTGGGTGGATTGCAATATCTCACATTTACACGTCCCAAACTTGCCTATTCGGTCAATCGGCTCTCTCAATACATGCATTGTGCGACTGAGGACCATTGGCACGCAGTGAAGCGTATTCTACGATATATCCAAGCCACCTCTCAGTATGGCTTATTTATAAGTTGTGGCTCTCCTCATATTCTTCAAGGCTATTCTGATACAGACTGGGTGAGCTCTATTGATGACCGAAAGCCTACTACTGGATTTGCTATTTATTTGGGTCATAATCTTGTTTCCCGTAAACAACGTGATGTGACCCGCTCTTCTACCGAGGTAGAGTATCGGGCCTTGGCCACAGTGGCTTCCGAGGTCGTCTGGATACAGTCATTATTAAGTGAGATAGGCCTGCAGTGTCCTCGTCTCCAGTGTTGTGGTGTGATAACTTGTCTGCCACTTATCTCACCGCTAATCCCGTGTTTCATTCGCGGAAGAAGCACCTCGAGATCGATTTTTACTTTGTCCGGGATAAGGTTCTGGACAAATCTTTGATTTTGCGGTATATTGGTTCTCATGAACAAGTGGCAGGCATTCTCACCAAACCTTTGTACAAGACTCGATACTGTGAATTACGACACAAGCTGAATGTGTGTCCACCCCCATTCCGCTTGCGGGGAGGTGATAAGGATAAGACCTAAGATTAGTTAAGATTATGTGATTAGGATAAAGATGTATTTAAATATATAGTTAGGATACACACAGTTTATATTTTGTATTTTGTATTCTTAACAACCTCTCACATTTGTGTATAAATAGAATGCAGTGCACCACTCAAAGTGCATGCCAATTGTTGATCTCTTTCAATTCCAAGTGTGAATTATTTAATCTCCTTGTAGACTTTATCCAAAAGGTGGAGGGGTCAGAATATCTCCTTGCAAGTGTGAATGATCTAATTGGTTACTTTGAAATTCATATAATTGTCAGTGGCTTTGATGTTTATTAATGTTATCTTACTTTTGGTATTTTTTACTTACAGTGATATTGGTTATTCTTGTATCTCTATCTGCTTGTCAATAAAATCTCTCATCGTTTTATCAAAAAAACAATCTCAATATATGTGTGATAGTGTGCCCGAGCAGAATGAGAGGAATCACGGATGCTTGACCAAAACGAGAGGGTTGTTTGGCTTATGCAAAACACCCATGAATTCTGAAACTTTAGTTATCCGTCAAAGAAGTGCCTCAAAGGCTGCAGTCGCTACTTAATTCGTTTCTTGCAATTATGAACTCCACATTCGTATACTATGGATTACCACCACTCTTTCTAGGTAAAAACAACCTTAAATGTTGTAGATAATAATCTTAATATGGAAGAGACTGAATGTCATTTTTAACGTTTAGCAAAATTGATTTTTACCTTATCCAAATTTACTTTCGTAAATACTTTATCCCTACAGTTAACTTCGATTTTATTCAGCCATTTATCTTCCATAATTTTATTTTTTTATTAATTTTAATATCTTCTTCCTTTACCTAATATCTATTTAACTTTATCATTTCAAAATAATCATTATTTTTATCCTCCCACTTTTAACTATAAACAGTCCCTCATTCCTCTACATTTCTAGATTAGCATCCTACCATAAATTTCACTTCCTTACTCATTCCTACACCTTTCTTCTCAAGCTCTCACCATCTTAATTTAATTATCCTCCATTCTGAATATTATTATCAAAACTGTATTACTGCCATCAAAGTTGTAACGTAATACTTTTAAAAATTTTCTTCTTTTATTTTCATTATTATCGTTTCTACTATTTATTTTTCTATTACTATCTTTGTACTCTTAGTATTTATTTTATATCTTTTGTTATTATTTCATTATTATTATTTTTACCTTTTTTATATATTCTATATTATTATCCTACTACGCTTATTACTTGTTTTATATCTTTCATTATTATTTTATTACTGTTATCAATGGCCAAGATACAAAACTTGAATTCTGTTGGTTCATGCTCTTTTGGATTTTGCATAAGTTAAAATATTAATTTTTTGGATGTCGATATGGAATATGGTTTAAAACCTTAATATCATCGTTGTATTTGTGGGCTTTCATTTTCTCTTTTTTCCCGCACAAAACACTATATCATATGCATATAACCATACACTTTATTAACGTGGGCTTAAGTAACGTTAGGCTAATTGGCCTAACTCTCATGGCCTAAACATGGACTAATCACCTCTTAAGCCGTAAACGAGATTTATTGATGAGTGAAAATCAAGAGCAGGTTAAGATTAGTGAATTAACCATGTTTAGTCATGGCATAAGATTAATTTTGATAATTAACAAGTTATTTGACATGAATGCTTTAAGTTTGCCTTGTGTTAATTAATCCCTCAATGGAGCCGTCTTGACCATCAGCTGTTGCGCCATTGCCGTTCTACAAGGTTGGGTTTGTTATACTACACTGTGAAAATTTCATCGGAGGAATTTTCTGCAGCACTTTGGTTAGTTCTTTAAATTCTCTTGATCCATTTTGTTTTTCTGCATATCACCTATGGCTACAAACTTTTGATTGTACCGCTCGTGATATTTATTCCGGTTTAATTGTGACTATAATGCTGAGTTGCTTGTCTAAGGTTAAATGGACTTGTTATATTGATGTGGTGTTTACCCTACAATTAATATTGCAGTATTGGTTGATACATTTTTTTTTTCCTTCTTCTGGGTGGCTGCTAAGAACAAAGCGAGCATGTAGACATAAATTTTTATACTAACCTTTTGCTCTCTGGTTGCATTGATAGCTCCTGACATTTATGCATGGTGGGTTGTCACTTGGTTTGCCTCTATGATTTTGTACTTTTCATATTCACATAAGGGAGCTAAATTGTAATCTGTTAAATATCAGCGTACTAGTTTTGCTTTTTTTTTCTTTATGTGTACAGACAGACAGTTTTTTGGCTAGACATTTGTTGGGAAGTCTTACTGTGGTTCTATACTTCGCATATTTGTTTTCCCATGAAGGATTGTCCTAATTTCTTTTTATTTCTATTTGCTGCTATGTTAAGTTTCAGCCCACTGCATATTGGCTTATGCTTAACCATTATAGAAACATGCAGTAGAACTGTTATATTCCTAGTTTCTTTTATGATTGCTCTTGATGCATACCAAATATTCTTTGTGCTTGCTTTTCTGCAGTACTTTTAGCATGCTCTTCTTATTTTTGAGATTAATTCCAGCTTGGTTCAAGCCATTATTTTGCTTGCAGCCAAAAGGAAAAGTGAAGCATGAACATATATCTTCATTTTTGTCGGTTTACTCACATCTTCTATTCTATTGCCTTAAAACATTTCAGCCAATGCATGCCTTTGTACTAAAGTAATGCATTTATAATATTCATCCTATCCCTTTAGTTTTTATCATCTCTGTTGTGCAATGGTTTTCGACAAAATAAATGGTATTTTTGCGTTTTCACAGGGGGAGTTTTCAGTGCAAAACTTTGGCTCTATGCCTTTTACTTTGAATTGACTTTAGTGACTGCAAGAGGTATCAAATACTTGGTAGTGCATTGATCAAATATTGTTGTGTATCATCTTGCACTTGTAATGATTCAGATCTTCCATTGATCTACTCTTTTTTCTGTTGTTTTTTTTAAGTTCTTTGGTTACTTAATTCATGTCTTTCTTTGTTGATGCCAAAAAGGGAGAGATGAATGGACAAATTCTATTTTATGCTTAACATTACTTCATTGTGATGTTCAGAAACTTTTGACAGAGTTGGTGCATGGGAGCTTTTTAAGAGGGGAACATGTCTCTTTGTCATGTCCAATTTTGTCTCTAAGACAAATATCCATATTTTTTGACATCGCCAAAAAAAAGGAGAGAATGTCGGTTCATGCTCTTTTGGATTTTGCATAAGTTAAAATATTAATTTTTTGGATGTCGTCAAAACGAATATGGAATATGGTATAAAACCTTAATATCATTACTGTATTTGTGGGCTGTCATTTTCGTTTTCTTTTCCGCACAAAACACTACATCGTATGCATATCACCATCCATTTTATTAACGTGGGCTTAAGTAACGTTGGGCTAATTCTTGCTATATTATTTCTCCAGCCCAATTCTCCATGGTATGGGCCCATGTGGATGTCTCAAGCTTATTCCACAAATCACACATTTATTTAAAGGATTAAAGACTTGTTTCATCCCTATATTGGGCGATAAAGTTAAAATTTATCCATGTGTTAGATTTTGGCTTTTTTTATCCCTTTGTTTCTCATAGTTGGCCTACGTTGATCCCTCTCGCGGGAATCCGGCGGAAAATGCTAACGTGACAAGTTTTATGGCGTCGCATCAGCATATGTGGAATCCACATGTTAGGTCAAACCCACAAATCAAACCGACTCGACCCGACCGCTTAGCCCACAAAAAAACTCATTTTGCAAATCAGGTTTGTCCATTTCTTTTTTCTTTTCTTTTTTCTTAAAATTAATTTCTTTAAAACCTTTCATTGAATTAAAAATTCGTTAAAAAATAACTTATACTAATTAAATAATAAATTATAGTATAAGTTATTATTTAATTAGTATAATTTATTACTTTACTTTTGAAATAAATTTTAATTCAATGAAAGGTTTTAAAGAAATTAAATTATTATAATTTATTACTTAATTAGTATAAATTATTATTTTATTTTTGGAAGAATTTTTAATTTAATTAGAGGTTCTAAAGAAATTAAATTTTAGGAAAGAGGCAAAAAAGAATAAAAAATAAGTCTTTTGGGTAGGTGAATCGATCGAGTCGAACCGGTTTGATTTAAGGGGACGAACCGATTGGGTTGATTCGGTTCGATTTGTTGGTTTGACCTGACATGTGGTTTCCACATGTGCTGATGTTGCGCCGAAAAACTTGCCACGTCAACATTTTTCACCGGATTCTGGCGAGAGGGGTCAAAGTAGGTTAACTACGGGAAACAGAGGGATGAAAAGAAGCCAAAATTCAACACAGGGAGAATTCCAACTTTAGCGTCCAACACAGGGATGAAACAAGTCTTTAATCCTTTATTTAAACTATGCAGCATCATTTTTGTCAAGTGGAGACACGCTTCTTTCTGAATCACTGGAACACGTGAGCACAAAAAGGAAAAGCCCCCAACGGCTCTTTTTTTGTTGGGTTGTCTTCTTCCTTATAACATATGTACTATTCATCTTCTCTTTTAGACATTTTCTTTTATAAACTATTCATAATTGTCAAGGCCAAAAGAGCAAGAAGATTATGGACGTTTTCTTGTCCTTTATGAAGAATCAAGAAAAAACAGCCCCTTTGTGGGTTAAAGAGGGAAAAACACCATTTACAAGTACTTACAGATAATGAAGATGGAAAAGAGCTCAAAACTTCCACCAATCAAGTGCTATGGCCATTTTTCTGTCTTATTAGAGCATCAAGCTGTGAAGAAAGGATTTTAGAAGGCACAAGGACATCAAAGAGGTATTTTTGAAGATTTGGGTATTTGGGCAGTAAGTTTTGTAAGTTATTTCCCACCAAATCTTAAGCCCTCTTTTGGAAAAAGACTCTCTTTTGTCCCATTCTTCAATAGATCCATAAGGAGCCTTTGAGTACAATATATATAAGTCATTTCCTTCTAGAAAATAGACCAAGGCAAGCAATTGAAGATTGGGCTAATTGTGTTAGAGCTTGCTAATTGTGCTTAAATACTTTTGAGAGATTTTTGTACTAAACTTGTAATCAAAGAGTGAGTCACTCTTGTGTTGTTGGGAAATTCTTCCTTGAGTAAGATTGGATGGATTTTACTTGAGGGGTTGTATAGGTTTGAAGCTTGAGCCTTGGAAAAAATTTTAGATATAGGTTGGAGAGTTGAGCCTTAGAAAAAAAAAACTCTTGTATAGGTTTGGTTTAGCCTTTGTAAAAGCATAGGTTAGAGAGTGAGCCTTGGGAAAACTCTTGTAAAGGTTTGAGCTTGATTCTTTGAAAAATTTTGGTTGTAAAAGGTTGGATTTTATTTTGGAAGAAACTATATAGTGGATTTGAAAAATTTTTAGGGGGAGCCTTGAGTAGTAGATGTACCCATAGGATTTAGGGAGAACCACTCTAAATCTTTGTGTTGTTTCTTATGTGTGGATTTCTTTATATTTTCGCATTTGAGTGTTCCTTGCTTTTTTCAGATTTTGGAGTGATTTCAGTTACAAAATACAACATTGCCTTAGTTGTATTTTGGTGCAAAAGGAGTTTGAAAATTTACTGTTCTTCTCTTGTTAGCTAATTCTTTCCCCTTCTTAGTTAGCTTTGGGCCTACAAATTCAAGGTTCTTGACATTTTCGGAAGAAATTATTTGCCATGGGTACTAAATACTGAAATGCATTTAGATGCTAATGGTCTGGGAGACACCATAAAAGAAGGAAACAAAGTATCTAGTTCAAATAAGGCGAAAAGATATAATTTTACTTCGTCATCATCTTCATGACAGCCTGAAGACTGAATATCTTACGATCAAAGATCCTGTAAATTTTTGAAAAAAAAATGAAAAAACAGTTTGACCATTTGAAAACTATTGTTCTTCTAAAAACCTGATATGATTGGATGCAATTGAGATTGCAGGATTTTATTTCTATTCATGATTATAATTTTGCTATGTTTCGGATTACTTTTCAGTTGAAATTCTGTGGAGAAAATGTTAGTGTAATATGCTCAAAAGCCAATCAATGGATGATTGTTTGTAGTCATGTATACACATTAAGGTTATTCCAATAAATATCGTTTATGAGATAAACGCTTGCACATATTTATAATCCTAGAATATTTATATATTCTTAAATGTCCCTAGTCGATTATTATTATGGATGGGTTGTAATAATAAATTAAGACTAGCGTATGTTGAGAATTTATATGTGATATGAATTCTACATACGGGTACAAGTTAGAGAACTTGTGGACTGGACCGATCCACATAAGAACGCTATATGGAACGTTATATGTTTGTCGATAGCGGTTCTTATATGTATTGTCCTTAGACCTGAGATCATCAAGGTTCCCAACATATGAGTCGTATACTTTGATATTACTCTTGGCTATTTCGTAAATAAGTAGACCTTAGTGTAATCATTGGGTATATGACAAATGTGTAGTGGGTTTTGTATGATCCAGAGGGGATTTGTCCAACCCATATAACGGGTATATTATCGGATGGTTTCTTGATAGAGTTGAACCGTAAAATGCATGGCCGTGCTCGGATTACGATATGGTGATATCATAGGTATCCGTTTTACGCGGTTAGCTCGAGGATCAAGAAATCGAGATTGAATATATATGAGATTTACGTTTTCCATGTCTCGGTTTAATCTTGATAATGGGACGAAAGGACGATGACATGTTTCTGAGGCATATTGAATCAGTACTGATCTTGTCGTTCGGGTAGCAATGATGTGTTGCTAGACGCCGCTCTTTGCTTATAATTGTAAAATGAGATTTTACAATTATTGCCGGACGTTACAAGTGCCTACAGGGTCACACACTTAGAGCCGTTGATTCGAGCTGGTGGTTGAACCATGGTTGGACCGTGGTTGAACCAGGTATTTGAGCTTGTGGTTGGGCCATGGTTGGAACGTGGTTGGGCCGTGGTTGGACCAGGGTCGTTTTGGGCTGGTTTGGTTCACTAAATGTCTGACTTATTGAACCATAATTAGTGCCATGTGATGTGTAATCTCATTAAGACAATAGTGGAGACATCATTAGCTAAAAGCTAATCATGTTGGCCAAAGGTGTTGGCCACTTTGTCCCTTGCTTTTGTGAGTGGGATTAGACTAAGCATAATCTGATTATGTCTTGGGTCTTCATCACTTTGAGTCTGAAAAATTTCAGAGTATTGAGAGCTTGAGAGAGTCTTGAGTGTTCTTGAGTTTTCAGACTACACACCTTCTTTGAGAAAGAAGAAAATACCACAAACTCTAGCTTCCGAAAACCTGCTGCTAGCACATCAGTTCAGGGGTGCTCGGGTTGGTAATCGTGTGACGATTCCAACTAGTCATCACGGTTCGTGTGGATACCGTAGAGGAGCAGGATATTCTTCCGACTCTAGCTGATTTGGTTCTTCAGTTAGGTGAAAGATCCTAACCGTTTCAGGTATGATCGATTTTGTTGTTCGGTTTGGTTGCATCATTTGGATCCTCCAAGGTTTCCGGGTCTTTCCGCTGCACTTGATTGTCAAGTTTGCATGCCCGGATACTTACAGTGGTAGCGGATCCTCTTGTGAAGCTCTAAACCGAATTTAGTTGTGCATATGTGTGATATGTTCATCTTAATGTGTGTGATATGATAAATTCATTTTGGCATATGTGATATGCTGAATTCATTTTTGTATATGCGATATATGTTGAGGTTGGTTGTGTCAAAAGGGTTTTGACAACAAGCACTTGATTGGTATGTGATATCAATCAAGAGGTTGTTGGCAGTAAGTCGAAGGGGTTCGACAAAAGGAAAATTGATTGTCGGTTTTCGTAGGGAACGATGGTCGTTCTAGTGCATCGAGGCCAGAACATCGATGTTCACACGAGTTTTGGCTTTGGCAGAAGTCTGAAACATCGATGTTCAGTAGAAAACATCAATGTTCAGGACAGAAACATCGATGTTTAGGGCCTATACATCGATGTTTAAAAGTACTGCCATGAAACTTGAATTGGCAGAGGTCTCCAACATTGATGTTCAAGTTTGAACATCGATGTTCATGAGTCCTACATCGATGTTTAAGGGTTAGACATCGATGTTTAAAACTACTGCCTAATTCTTGGACTTTCAGAACCTTCCAACATCGATGTTGAGGTCTAGACATCGATGTTCTTGTGTTCCAGAGGCCAAATGACATCGATGTTCAGGATAGGACATCGATGTCCATGAGCATTGCCAGGATGTTGGGAGAATCAGATTCTCAAAACATCGATGTTCATATAATTTTTGGGCCGGGGCTCCGCCCCGAGCCCTAGCAAGGGCGCTGCCCCTTGACCCCGCCCGCTAACCGTCTAGCGGGACCGCCGTGCTACCTCTGCGTAGCGGCTTATATTGCATATGATGTATTGTTATTGTATATGAGATATATAATTTGTGAATTACATGCATAACATGTATGGATACAATTGTTGACAAGTATTCATCATTGCTTAGATCAACATTTGGTAGGTTTTGCCAAAGCAAGGTGCCAATGTTTATCCTAGCAAGATGTGATGGCATAATTGTTATGCATGGAAACAATTGTTGATATAAATATTAAGTTCTTAGTTGCCTTCCATGATAAGCACTCATCATTGCTTATATCAACATTAGGTAGGTTTTGCCAAAGCAAGGTGCCTATGTTTATCCTAGCAAGGTGCGACTGGATAATTGTAATATCTGAACTGCTTATTGTGGGTTTGGACTTAACTAGGTCATATTAATAGGATTGAGGACTTAGAGGCATGCAGTTGAGTTAAGTCTATGAGATAGATAAGAACAAGTGTTGTTCACTCAACTATCCAAGAGTTACATGAGATGTAATTGACAAGATTTGTCTACCTAAATAGCTATGAAGTAAGCGATCAGCCAAAGCTGACTTATCTAGTAGTGAAATGTGGATCTTGGCCTACTTATATGATTGTCTTGATTTATATAGTAGGAGTATCATTTAATAGAATTCCTTGTTAAATGATTTTGTATGCATGACTCTTATTTGTGTGAGTAGATCATTGTTGTAGAATTTCTGTGGCACAAAACACTATCACAATATCACTATGATCGGTCCTTTAGAAGGAAAAGCTGAATGGGAATAACTTCCTAAAATGGTATTGTAATTTGAGGATAGTCCTCAATCAAGAAAAATAAATTGTATGTCCTCGAAGGGCCTGTTCCAAATGAACCGGCGCCTAGTGCTTGTAGGGCAAGAAGGGATGCTTACAAGAAGCATCTTGATGATGCATTGGATGCATCATGCCTTATGCTTATAACCATGGACTCTGAGCTTCAGAAGCAACATGAGAAATTGGGGGCGTTCGATGTAATCGAACACCTGAGAGGTATGAGACCTCTAAGGCATTGTACCAATGTAGGATGGTTGAGTCATCACCCGTAAGACCTCATGTGCTCAAAATGATTGGATACATTGAGGGCCTTGAGGGTCTTGGTTTTCCTTTGAAGAAGGAGTTGGCTGTTGATCTAGTCCTACAATCGTTGCCGGATAGTTACAGCCAATTTGTCATAAGCTTCAATATGAATCATCTTGACAAATCCTTGTCTGAGTTGCTCAACATGTTGAGAACAGCTGAGCAGCAGATGAAGGCAAACAAATCCAACAGCATTATGATGGTTGGAAGTAGCAAGGGAAAGGGTAAGGGCAAGGTGAAGAAATTTGCCAAAAAGTTTGGTGCATCTTCTTTACAAGTGCTGAAACCCAAAGGTGGTGTTGCAAATGAAGATCAATGCTTCCATGGCAAGAAGTCTGGTCATTGGAAACGTAACTGCCCTGTTTACCTTGAAGAGGTAAAGAAGCAGAAGGGAAGTAAGACTTCCACTTCAGGTATTTTTGTTATAGAAGCTAATATCTCTATCTCTGCATCATGGGTATTAGATACCGGATGTGGTTCTCGCATTTGTGTAAATGTGAAGGAACTGAGAAAGAGTAGGAGATTGGCAAAGGGTGAGATAGACCTGCGTGTGGGAAATGGAGCAAGAGTTGCTGCATTAGCCGTAGGAACTTACTATCTTACCTTACCGAGTGGTTTGGTTTTAGAACTGGACAATTGTTATTATGTACAAACCATAAGCAGGAATTTGATTTCTATTTCTTGTGTTGACAAGAAAGGCTTTTCATTTGTAATAAAGAACAATTGTTGTTCTGTTTATTTCAATGATGTTTATTATGGTGGTGCGTATTTGAGCAATGGTTTGTATATTCTAAACCTAGAAACACCGATCTATAACGTTAATACGAAGAAGGTTAGAATGAACGATTCTAATGAAACCTACCTTTGGCATTGTCGATTGGGCCATATAAACGAGACTCGTATTTCTAAACTCCATAAAGTTGGACTTTTAGACTCATTTGATTTTGAATCATTCGAGACATGTGAGTCGTATTTGTTAGGCCAGATGACAAAGGCTCCTTTTGCTGGTAAAAGTGAAAGGGCTTCGGACTTGTTAGGTCTTATACATAGTGATGTATGCGGACCTATGTCGACACAAGCTAAAGGTGGATTTCAATATTTCATTACATTTACTGATGATTTCAGTAGATATGGCTATGTGTATCTAATAAAACACAAGTCAGAATCCTTTGAAAAGTTCAAAGAATTCGAGAATGAAGTACAGAATCAACTCGAGAAAAGTATTAAAATGCTTCGATCAGATCGAGGAGGTGAATACTTAGACCAAGAGTTTCTTGATCATCTAAAGGGTTGTGGTATAGTATCACAACTCACTCCACCGGGCACGCCTAGATGGAAAGGTGTATCTGAAAGGAGGAATAGAACCTTGCTAGACATGGTTCGTTCGATGATGAGTCAAGCTGACCTTCTTTCTTCATTTTGGGGACATGCATTATTGAGTGTTGCATCTACACTTAACCGTGTTCCATCTATATCCGTCGAAAAGACACCATATGAGATATGGAGTGGGAAGCGTCCCAATTTGTCTTTTACGAGAATTTGGGGTTGTGAGGCTTACGTGAGAAGTGAAGCATCGGATAAACTCAGCCCTAAATCCGACAAGTGCCTCTTTGTAGGATACCCTAAGGAAAATAAATGGTATTATTTTTACAATCCCACCGACCACAAAGTGTTTGTTGCTCGGACTGCTATTTTTCTAGAAAGAGAATTTATTTCTAGAAGAATCAGTGAGAGGAAAATAGAACTCGAAGAAGTTCGAGATAATGAGGCAAAGATGGAACAAGGACAGGAACCACAAGATGTTGTGGATGAGAATCCTGTGCCTGTAACACATGGACCGCGTAGGTCGGATAGGACTCGGTACGAGCCTGAGAGATATGGATTTCTCATGACTCATACTAGAGATGTGATGCTCATAGATGAGGATGAGCCCACTTCCTATCAGCAGGCCATTACGGGTCCGGACTCTAAGAAGTGGCTAGAAGCCATGAATTCGGAAATGAAATCCATGTATCAAAACAAGGTATGGACCTTGGTTGATCCACCTGAACGGGTAAAACCCATAGGGTGCAAGTGGGTCTTTAAGAAAAAGACCGACATGGATGGTAATGTGATTACCTATAAAGGGCGATTGGTTGCGGAAGGTTTCAAGCAAGTTCATGGTATTGACTATGATGAAACTTTCTCGCCAGTTGCCATGGTTAAATCCATTCAGATTCTATTGGCTATAGCGGCATACTATGATTATGAGATATGGCTAATGGATGTCAAAACCGCTTTCCTTAACGGAAATCTTTTAGAGGATGTGTACATGACACAACCTGAAGGTTTTGTCGATCCAGAGAATGCCAATATGGTATGCAAGTTGCAGAGATCCATTTATGGATTGAAGCAAGCTTCTAGGAGTTGGAATCTTTATTTTAATGAAGTGATCAAAGAGTTTGGTTTCATTAAGAACGAAGATGAACCATGTGTTTACAAGAAGGTTAGTGGGAGCATTATTTTTTTCTTGTTGTTGTATGTTGACGACATCATACTCATTGGGAATGACATTTTGACACTACAGTCTATAAAGGCTTGGTTAAGAAAAATTTCTCGATGAAGGACTTAGGAGAAGCTGCCTAAGTGTTAGGTATAAAGATCTATAGAGATAGATCCAAAACGCTTCTCGGGCTAAGTCAAAGTACGTAAAATGACAAGGTGCTAAAGAGGTTTAGCATGCAAGATTCCAAGAAATGATTCTTGCCCTTGTCACATGGCATATCTCTCTCAAAGAATCAATGTCCTAGTACATCTAAGGAGAGAGAGCGGATGAGTAAAATTCCTTATGCTTGTGCAATAAGATCTATCATGTATGCCGTGCTATGTACTCGACCGGATGTCGCTTATGCTTTGAGTGTCACAAGCAGATATCAAACTGATCCCGGTGAGAGTCACTAGACAGTAGTTAAGAACATCCTTAAGTACTTGAGAAGGACTAAGGATGCATTCCTGGTTTACGGAAGTGTTGATGAGCTTGTTGTAAAGGGTTACACAGATGCTAGCTTCCAAACCGATAGGATGATTTTAGATCGCAGTCAGGTTATGTGTTTTTATCTTGGAGGTGGTACTGTATGCTGGAAGAGTTCCAAGCAGGGAATAGTTACCGACTCTACAACTATGGCTGTGCAAAGTTCCTTCTGAGAACAATGTAACAGACCCGTTGACTAAGTCTCTCACACAACGGAAGCATGATGGTCATGCTGTATTCATTGGTATTAGATACATGTATGATTAGCTTTAGTGCAAGTGGGAGATTGTTAGTGTAATATGCCCAAAAGCCAATCAATGGATGATTATTTGTAGTCATGTATACACAGTAAGGTTATTCCAATAAATATAGTTTATGAGATAAACGCTTGCACATATTTATAACCCTAGAATATTTATATATTCTTAAATGTCCCTAGTCGATTATTATTATGGATGGGTTGTAATAATAAATTAAGACTAGCGTATGTTGAGAATTTATATGTGATATGAATTCTACATACGAGTACAAGTTAGAGAACTTGTGGACTGGACCGACCCACATAAGAACGCTACATGGAACGTTATATGTTTGTCGATAGCGGTTCTTATATGTATTGTCCTTAGACCTAAGATCATCAAGGTTCGCAACATATGAGTCGTATACTTTGATATTACTCTTGGCTATTTCGTAAATGAGTAGACCTTAGTGTAATCATTGGGCATATGATAAATGTGTAGTGGGTTTTGTATGATCCAGAGGGGATTCGTCCAACCCATATAACTGGCATATTATCGGATGGTTTCTTGATAGAGTTGAACCGTAAAATGCATGGCCATGCTCGGATTATGATATGGTGATATCATAAGTATCCGTTTTACGCGGTTAACTCGAGGATCAAGAAATCGAGATTGAACATATACGAGATTGACGTTTTCCATGTCTCGGTTTAATCTTGATAATGGGACGAAAGGACGTTGACATGTTTCCGAGGCATATTGAATCAGTATTGATCTTGTCGTTCAGGTAGCAATGATGTGTTGCTAGATGCTGCTCTTTGCTTACAATTGTAAAATGAGATTTTACAATTATTACCGGACGTTACAAGTACCTACAGGGTCACACAGTTAGAGCCGTTGATTCGAGCTAGTGGTTGAACCATGGTTGGACCGTGGTTGAACCAGGTATTTGAGCTTGTGGTTGGACCAGGGTTGTTTTGGGCTGATTTGGTTCACTAAATGTCTGACTTATTGAACCATAATTAGTGCCATGTGATGTGTAATCCCATTAAGACATTAGTGGAGACATCAATAGCTAAAAGCTAATCATGTTGGCCAAAGGTGTTGGCCACTTTATCCCTTGCTTTTGTGAGTGGGATTAGACTAAGCATAATCTGATTATGCCTTGGGTCTTCATCACTTTGAGTCTGAAAAATTTCAGAGTATTGAGAGCTTGAGAGAGTCTTGAGTGTTCTTGAGTTTTCAGACTACATACCTTCTTTGAGAAAGAAGAAAATACCACAAACTCTAGCTTCCGAAAACCTGCTGCTAGCACATCAGTTCGGGGGTGCTCGGGTTGGTAATTGTGTGACAATTCCAACTAGTCATCACGGTTCGTGTGGATACCGTAGAGGAGCAGGATATTCTTCCGACTCTAGCTGATTCAGTTCTTCAGTTAAGTGAAAGATCCTAACCGTTTCAGATATGATCGATTTTGTTGTTCGGTTTGGTTGCTTCACTTGGATCCTCCAAGGTTTTCGGGTCTTTCCGCTGCACTTGATTGTCAAGTTTGCATGTCCGGATACTTACAGAAAAAGTCATTAATGCATAAATGTTAGAAAATATATTCTTCACATTTCATGCATCTAATATGATTCCGCAACAACAATATCATGAAAAGGGCTTCAAGAAATATTCAAAGTTGATTTCATGCCTTCTTGTGACTAAACAAAGTAATGAACTCCTAATAAATAATCATGAGTCTCGCTCTATTTCTGTTGCTCTATTCTTTGAAGCGATTGTTGCATTACATAATTATTTTGGTCATGATCGTGGACAAGGTAGTGACCGAGATGCGGGCATGGACGTGGAAGAAACCATTTTAATTATCGTGACTATAATGGTTATATCAATGGAAAAGCTATCAGAAAACATGTAAATCACGTGAATTATGGAAAAATCATGATAAGAAAAATCCTGACTCAGCCTACTGTTGATATGGTTGTGAACACCCAAATTTGACCCATGAATATTCTTCTAATTTAGATTTTAGGTAGGCTCAAACCATAAGATTAATGAGATAATTTAGTCTTTGGCTAAGGCAAACTTAGAATTTATTTTAGTGGAAAACATATTTCATGAATTGGGATTTATATGTTTGAACTTTAAGATTGATGAGATGATTTAATCTTAGAATAAAAATATACTAAAGCCTAGTTCATTAAAGTAGTATCCTATTTTATTTATTTGGGCTTTCTTGTTTATTTTAACCTAATTATAATGAGATGATTCATTTTTGGGTTAAGTATGAATTAAAGGACCTAAGTTAATGAAATGTGGACCTTCCAGAGTTGAACAGCTCATAAACACATTACTTGCAGATTAATTTTAGCTCTGATTTTCGTGGAAAATTAGAGTTAAATCACCCTTTAACGTAAATGTGTGTTTCTGGTATGATTTGGGCATAAAATGGGGACTAAATGTGTAATAAATCAATTAGGAGATCATTGAGGGAGTACTAATCAAGAAAAGAGGTGATTCTGGGTTGATTAGGGGTTAATTACGCGGTGGAATCAAATCAGGGAGGAATTAAGGGAAACCAGAAGCAAAAAAAGAAAAAAACGGGGAAACGCGGGGGTGTCGGGTGGCTATGGCGGGATGACCACCGGCCTTGGCGGTCATAGAGCCCATGATCACTGGCCATGGCAGCCATCCAGCCCATGACCGCCGGCCCTGGCGGTCTTGGCGCCTAGAAATGCCCGATTTTCTCGATTTTCACCCCTAATTTGATTCTACACGGTTTTGGCCCAGATTTCTAGCTGAGACCTTGGTCATTAAGTAGGTCCACGCCCCTATACATCCCAAAACACTATAAACAGGACCTCCCACTCACATTTCAAGGGAGGAATCTCTCACTACACACACACCCCCCATAAGCTTTGTTGCTTGGAGAAACTCTACTTCTCTAAGCCTAGAAACATTTCTATAGGCAGAAACTCTGGAGAAATTTCGTGAGAAAGCATCAAGAGAGAAGTCAACAAGAGGAAATCAAGATGAGATCAAGAGGAAGAAGCGATCAAAAGCAATCTAGGAGCCAAGAAGGTGGACAATCTGAGTAGAGGGACCTGATGCAAGTAGTCTCAGAAAATAATTCATATCTCGAGTTCTAGGAGTTGGATTGCTGTGATTTTAGACTTTGTGGAAAGCTAATAGGGAGATCTACAACTTTGACGTTGAGCCTAGAATCCGGATCTCCCATTTTCATTGTCTAAAATTCAGTGGAAGACGACCTATAGATTCTGTCCAACAACCGAGTTAAATACTCTAATCCCTCTTTGATTGTGAACCGTATCAATTGTTGTTTACTGATGATTCGATGATGCTTATGATGATTTGATTGATGTGATGTTGACACAAGAACTACGTGGGCTTTGAACCCGGTCGCCGGGCTACGTAGGTAGTTTCTAGTGGTGGAAACTCAAGCCCAATTGTTTTTATTTTCCTTTTGTTTCAATTCAATTTTGTTATTTTATGTGACTTATTTCCACACGATACACACACTTGCACAATGCATACTTATGTTCTTCAATTGCACAAAGTTTTGCCCCAACATGGATGGGTGCCTAACACCTTCCCATCCATGACGAACCCTGGAGCCATTATCTTTGGTTCGTTATACAGTTGCCTTAAATGGAGTCAAGAATGGGTTTTTCCCGAATTTTATCCCATAATAAAATTTGGGTGGTGACTCAAAGGAAAATGGAAGTTGGTTAAGAAGAAAGTGTAAAGGGAAAGGTGAGAAGACCCAAGTGATTTTGGGTCGGGTTCTCATAATGGCATAACAGGTCATTGGTCACGAACATGTTGTGTAACAAAAAACTTGGTAGAATTTTATCAATCATAAATGAAAGGCAAAAATAAAGTTGTTAAAACCAATTTTGTTCAAGATGATGACCAAGATGCTAACTTTCAGATTGATTCATATTTGGATATTGATAATTGCCTTGTTTATTCTGGAGAAGCAAATAATAAGATAAAATAAGAATTAATCTATTGTCAGTTTCTTTATTTTTCCCATTAATGTTCTTGTTATAATCTATTGATAATTATTTTTTTTTTATTAATACTTCTTGCTTTATTCTAATGTGCTTATTTTTAATATACTGGAATAAATTTCAAATTAGTATTATTTTCTTATACATATCTTACTTTCATGAAAGATATAGACATTCAATTGTATGGTTTCAAGAGTAATGACTCAGATATCTGTCTAGCAGACAGTGCAACTACTCATTCCGTATTTAATAAACGGAAATATTTTTTTCTTTGAAATTTGAAAAAGCATATTTTAGTACAATCTCTGGCAGTATAAAAATAATTAAAGGCTTCGGAAGAGCTC
Source organism: Turnera subulata (assembly GCA_028386065.3). Taxonomy (NCBI): domain Eukaryota; kingdom Viridiplantae; phylum Streptophyta; class Magnoliopsida; order Malpighiales; family Passifloraceae; genus Turnera; species Turnera subulata. The sequence continues at coordinate 20,829 of JAKUCV010000233.1, read as the reverse complement.
AAATTTTACTACCGAAGGGAACAATGATGATTATTAAAGATGCTTTATTTTCTTTAAAGTCTTGAAGAAATTTTCAAGGATATCCGATTAAATAGATGCCATATTGAGACAATGAATAAAAGAGATGTTGAATATCTCTACATTACAAAAGTTACCATTGTAGGTAACAAATAAATAGTGAAAAAATTACCTATATTATCCTCTGGATTATACTAAAAATACATTCGAGTAATTTAAAACTATTATACCCAGATAGACGTTGGCAAGTTGGCACCAGCCTAAAGCTGACTAATGAGTTAAAAATTTAGCATGATTGGGGCCATCTCGGATCAATAATAATGCGCAAAATTATCAAAAATTAATTTGGTCATCCATTGAAAAACCAGAAGATTTTCCAATCTAATGAATTTTCATGTGCTACTTGTTTACAAGAAAAATTAATTATCTGGCTTTCATATGATAAGGTTGATTTAGAATCACCGGTATTTTTGGGAAAAAAAAAAATCAAGGAGATATTTGTGGACATATACATCCACTATGTAGACCATTCAGATATTTTTGTGATTTTAATTGATGCATCAACCAGGTGGTCCCATGTGTACTTATTGTCCTCACGTAGTTTGGCATTTGCATGCTTATTGTCACAATTAAACAAATTGTGGGCACACTTCCCTAATCATGCAATTAAGATTATATGTCTTGATAACGATACTGAATTCACCTCTAAGGCGTTTATTGACTATTGTATGTCAATTATAATTGTGGTTGAACATCCTTTAGCTCTTGCTTATACCAGAAGATTTTCCAATCTAATGAATTTTTATGTGCTGCTTGTTCACAAAAAAAATTAATTATCTGGCTTTCATACGATAAGGTTGATTTAGAATCACCAGTATTTTTGGAAAAAAAAATCAAGGAGATATTTGTGGACATATACATCCACTATGTGGACCATTCAGATATTTTGTGATTTTAATTGATGCATCAACCAGAAGGTCCCATGTGTACTTATTGTCCTCAAGTAATTTGGCATTTGCATGCTTATTGTCACAATTAAACAAATTGTGGACACACTTTCCTAATCATGCAGTTAAGATTATATGTCTTGATAACGATACTGAATTCACCTCTAAGGCGTTTATTAACTATTGTATGTCAATTAGAATTGTGGTTGAACTTCCTTTAGCTCTTGCTCATACCCAAAATGTCTAGCGAAATCGCTGACTAAATGCATCCAATTAATTGCTAGACCATTATTGATGAGACGGAAACCCCCCGTTATTTCTTGGGATATGCTATTTTACATGCAACAGCACTTGTACGCATCAAGCCAACAAGTTATCATAAGGTCTCCCCTATTCAATTGGTTCATGGTCGCAAACCTAATATCTCCCATCTTTGGACTTTTAGTTGTGTAGTATATATGCCAATTGCTCCACCACAATGAACTAAAATGGTTCCTCAAAAAAGATTGAGAATATATGTTGGATATCAATCCCCATTAATTATAAAATATTTGGAACCATCAACTAGAGAGTTATTTACAACAAGGTTTGTCGATTGTCATTTTGATGAAAATATTTTTCCAGCAATAAGGAGAGAAAATAAGCAAATGGATAAAAAGATTAAATGGAATGTTATATCACTATTAAGTCTTGATCCTCAAACAAATTAGTGTGAACTTGAAGTTCAAAAGATGATTCATTTGCAAAATATAGCAAATCAATCGCCAGACGCATTTACTGATATCAGTAGAATGACCAAATCTCATATACCAGCTGCAAATGCTCCTCTTTGAATAGATATTCCTGAAGGACATCAAAAGAATGCCAATGAATCAAAATCACGCCAAAAATGTAGTACACCAATCAGTTTTAAGGATAAAAAATATCAACAGAAGAAAGGAGCGAAGAAACAAGATGGCCCCAACAAGGTAATGAAACCTCCTATAGAGGTCCAAATTGAAAATCCTCAAGAAGAGGACAATCCTTTGGAAGAGGTTTCTTGCATATATATTGTAACATTCCATAAGTAACTCAAGTACCTGAAATAAGTCAAAATGATGAGATCTCAATCAACTACATTATGTCAGGAACAAGATGGCGATGCAAAACAGCAGTCGTCGAAATTTTTGCATATAATGTAGCGATAAATATTACGAAAGAAACTGAGGATCACGAACCTAAATCTATTGAAGAATGTCGGCACATAAATGATTAGCTAAGATGGAGAGACACAATCAAGGCTGAGTTAGATTTGCTCATGAAGCGAAAAGCTTTTGGACTAGTAGTTCGTGCACCAGATGGTGTAAAATCGATCAGTTATAAATGTGTATTTGTACAAAAAAGAAATAAAAAAAAGAAATAGTGAAATATAAAGCATGGCTTGTCACACAAGGTTTTAACCAACGACCTGGTACTGATTATGAGGAGACATACTTCCTTGTGGTGGATGCAACTATTTTTCAATATCTGATTAGTCTGGCAGTACATGAAAAACTAGAAATATATCTAATGGATGTTGTTACAGCCTATCTCTATAGACCTATAAGCCATGATATATATACAAGAGTATTTGAAGGATTCAAGTTGCCTGAAGTAACTAAATACTAGAATATAAACTCGATCAATTAAATTAAAAAGGTCTTTATATGGTTTGAGGTAATATGGACGTGTGTGGTATAATTGACTTAGCAACATCTGCTAAAAGAAGGCTACAAGAATGCTTCTGTATATAGAATGATTTTGTATATCCATGCGTTTTTATTAAATGGTTCATGTGTGAATATGCCGTCATTGATGTTTCTGATGACGATTTAAATATTATTAGAACTCCTGAAGAAGTCTCCAAAGCGTGTATTGTTTGAAGAAAGAATTTGAGATGAAAGACCTTGGAAAGATAAAACTATATCTAGGTCTTCAAATTACACATTTAGAAAATAGAATCTTTGTCTATTAGACACATTATATCGAAAAGGTATTGAAAAAAACTTATATGGATAAAGAGCATTCATTAAGTACCCCAATGGTTATGAGTACCATATCTGAATCCGATTAGAGTTTTAATGTATCTTGTTAGTAATACAAGACTTGATATATCTTTTGTTGTTAGCTTATCAGCAAGATATAGTTCTGTCGCAACTCACATGAAACGCCTGTATCCCAAAATAACCAATTAAATTATTTATGACATGTGAAATGACCAAATTGTCCTTCTGTCTCGGGATACGATATAAACAAGATAATCATCAATTAAGTACGCAACATATTACTCATTACATTATATAACAATCGAGTATGCAGCGGAAGACAAATAATAAGAAAATATGTATGTTATGAACTCTATGGATCCAACCCGTCAAGTGGAAAACACACCACCTACTGATATGCATTCCTGATCATCGATCAGTTAACCTGTGTAATGACATAAGGGGTGAGACCAACCACTGTCTCACCATAAACAAATAAACCAAAGTATAAAAATACAAATCAACCACAAATACACCGGCATCAGGCAATAGCAACCACAGTGCACAAACAAGTCACAATGCACAACACAAGTCATCATCAGACTTCAAACCAACACTTATCTTTAATCTTCTTATTATCGTTGTACTTTATTATTATTAGGGTTTAACATTTTATTAAGGCCCTCTACTGTGTGTGTCGAGCTCGGTCCCGTCTTATAAGATAACCAGGGCATAAGTCCGATACAATCAGGGCAGGGCCCAATATAATGACTGAGAGAAACACAGATAGAGAGAAAGAGGGAGGCAGAATCGGCCATTACAGACCCATATGCTAAACCGCATATACCATGCTATCCTGCATGCAATCCCGAAGGGTATCACTTCCCGCTCAAACCAACCAGTCAACAGCCCCACAGTAGCATATTTTTATTGTACATTATTCTCATCCATACTCAAGGTATTATGTGTGCAATAAGTATGATTATCCAGAGTTATGGGTTTTAAATATGTAATCTCAATTCTGGGCCTACGGCCCACAGTTCACCACACAACCTCAAAATCATAAACCATGTTATTTAGCATAACAACAAAGCATGCTCAACAGGCATATCATAACATACAGGCACATAATTCACATAATCGAGCATACCGCATCGAAGATATCATCATTAAGTTACAAGGTGCAAACAAGCACACCAACACAGCAAGCAGACACGCATATAGCAGTCAATGCCAAACCATAATTACCATGTATATTGACCAAGTATTGTAGGCAGTAATGCATACAGAGGTTTATATGTCCTCACCTGGGCTATATTAACCGTCTCGGAAGTTGAAGCCTCATTCCGTCTCAACATATCCTATATTGAAATCAAAATATGACCACATATAAGGTCCATATAAAAACATGACGAATGCATGTCAATGCCACGACTTAACAACATATCATCTTTACTCCTTAAGCCCGATTAAAACAGATCATGGGTCTAAGCCCGTCCAATCTTATAATTTTAGCCCGAGACTAAAAGTCCACTTAAATTAAATCAATAGGTTTTATCTTCCTTTGGGCCTAAATCCATATCCATAACAATTGTTGGGCCTAAAGTCCATATAAACTTAATCAAACCTTATCGAGCCTGAAGCCCATCTCAAATCAAAGCCATTAGGCCTAAAGCCCATCCTAAATTAGTTACTCTTTGTTGGGCCTAAAGCCCATACCATATCCATGAATCATATAGAGTTATTGGGCCTGGGCCCGGCCCGTCACAGTAATCACATTAAACCAAACTCCCGAGCCAAACCTTCTTGCCTAAAGGTACTATATGCGTCGCTTATATTCCGGCCAAGCTACTCAATTCTCCGGACTCGGTTTTCCACTAAATCCCGTATATTTTAGTACATCGATAAAATTCCATAACGTCTCATGAAAAGCTCGAAAATGGAAATACACGACATTTGTCCGAAAATTACACGACATTGTCTGAAAATTACCGTATAGTGCCGGTTCCCGACGCTCGCCAGAACAGTACCCGAGCCTTCGCCGGATAGTTTCCGAGCTCGCCTCATTCCGGTCAACCTTATCGGAAAATCTCCACAACAACCGAGAAAGAAACACAGCAAATCTGTTGCCACAACTGGAAAACCAATTCAACAACATAGAACCAAAACTACAGGAAAACAATTAGGAACAAAAGAACCACCAGAACGCTTACCGAAAAGTGGGATCTATCCTGACAGGATTTAAAAACCAGGAACCCGGATCCAACCCAAATCTCGAATCCATCACCGAAAAACACTCACTGCCGGCGACCAGGAACCTGAGCCACCAACAACAATCCTGCACAACCACGCCGTCCTCAACCTCGGAAACTCATGACCACCAACAATCATCAACCAGACCACACCGGCCGCCGCAGTGCATACAACAACCCACATCTGCCACCAACAGACCCGCATCCAATGTCCTCAACCCAGTGGCACACATCCGCCACCAGTCCATCATAGACTCACACAAACAAAACAAAACCCAATTAGGTTAATCCAAAATTCAACACCACATAAGACGACGACCAGCCGCCACCGCTCTCAAGCCCACACACACTCGCTGGCAACAGCACGACAACCAACACGTAGAATAACAACCCGATTAGACAAAGAACTCGGGAAACCAACAAGCAAGGGAAGAGAACGAGGAAGAGAAGAAAAGAGGGGAGACAGGGTGGCGAGTCTTACCTTGTCGGCGACCTACAAGCCCCAACACTCGAGAGGCCCAGTCCTCTCTCGTAGACCTCCTGTCAGGTCTGTAACCGGCGGCGATGACGACACTTCAGGTGGGTGTGGCTTCAACTCCATGTCGCGAGTCAGACCATGCAAGCCCTCCTCCTTTGTGCGACAGCGGCGGCAGTGGCGAGTGGCAGCGAGCAAAATAGCAAAAAGAAAAGGAGAATAAAGAAGGAAGACGAACGTGTGGTGACAGTGGTTATTCGAGGAGATAAAAGTGAGGGTTGAGAGGGAGAAATAAAAGAGAGAAAGAGGGAGAGGAGATCGTGGGCAGTTGAGCAATTGCGGCGGGGAGAAAGAAGGAAGAAAAGAAAAGAAGAAAAGAAAAAGGAAAGAAGGAAAGAGGCTAGGGTTTGGACCCGCCAGCCAAAACGACGACATGTCGTTTGGCTTGGCCTGGTCAACCCGCCCCAGGTTGAACCTTCCCTAGGGTTTTTTTATTCTTTTTTCTTTTTCTTTACCTTTCCTCAAAATGACATAGTTTCGCCTAAATTACGGTAAACCCCGTGTTTCACTCCGAAACACGTTTTATCTCCAAAGAAAGCCGTACATGACATAAAAACAACTTAAAATAGATATTTCCCAAGTAAAATATCTTATTTTTCATAACCAAAAACCCGAAAATATTTCAAGGGTAGAATTGGATAAAAATTCCAAACATTACATAAAAATTGAAAACAAAAATTCGGGGCGTGACATCACAAACATTGGAATGGGATAAAACATATTTTTCGGTATCTTCAGATACAATGGATATGGAATTTTTTTATTCGTATGGGTCTAAACCCATTCTAATTGGTTATATAGATGCAGGTTAATAATCTAATCCACGTAAGAATCGGTCACAAACAGGTTACTTGTTTACATATGGAGGAACCGCTATATCATTCGATCCACAAAACAAAGCATCATTGCTACCTCTTCAAATAATGCAGAAATCGTAGCCATACACGAAGCTAGTCGAGAATGTGTCTGGCTAAGATTGATGACGCAACATATTCAAGATTCATGTGGATTAGATAGCGAGAAAGATGTTCCAACAATGAATTATGAAGATAATGCTGCATGCATTGCTCAATTGAAGGAATGGTACATCAAAGGCAATCCAACAAAGCATATATCACCAAAGTTCTTTTTCACTCACGATCTTCAAAAGAAATGTGATATTTGTGTTCGACAAGTTCGTTTAGGTTACAACCTAGTGTATCTATTTACGAAATTTCTTCGCACATCAACTTTTGAAAAATTGATAAAGAAGATCGGCATGTGGCGACTTCGAGACATCAAAGGATGCCAAAATGAGGGAAAGCAGAATACACACTGCACTCTTTTTTCCCTACTAAGTTTTTATCCCACTGGATTTTTCTTAATAAGGTTTTTAACAAGACAGTTCTCCCTAAGTCTATTATATCTAATGTACAATGACATCCGAAGAGGAGTGTTATGAATAATATGAGAGAGAATATCATTTTTACCGTTCAATAAAATTAGTTTAGCAAAATTTCATTTTGTACACTCTAATTTTGATGGAGTATCAATTTGGCCATCTAATAATTTGTTTGAACGTTTCAATAATTTAACTTGTTAACCCATTACAATTATAACATTTATCTTGAAAAAAAAATATTCTACCAAACACAACAACCATACTGAATTACAAAACCTATCAACTACTTTTCCAACTATCCCACCCTCTATTCCTCCCAAGATTCAAAAAGCCTAACACCCAAAATCAAAATTATAACATTCATATGAAGTCACTGGAAGTGAGGGAAGCAAAAAAATCCTAAAAGTCAAATTGTAGGTACTTTGAAGCAGAGCTTACCATAAGTCTCACAGTCTTTTGTATTTCTAAACCCAATCAATTTAATCTCAAATGGTGAAATATTGAGGCAATAATTAAAAAATAGAATATTATTATTTTATTTAAATGATGAGTGTATAAAAAATAAAGTTAATATAACATAAGATATAATGGAACTTTTTTTCCTTTTTTAAGCACTGAATGGTTTAAATATAATCAGAATGAAGTTAAATTATTTAAATATTCAAAAAAATTATTAAATGGTCAAACTGATACTTTACTAAAATTAAAGTGTGCTAAATTAAATTTTCCCAATTAATTTTGATCATACTCGAATTTATCTCCAGTAAATATTTTGCCCCGACACCTAATTTGCATTTAGATTCATCTCTTTGGCCTTTTATTTTCCATAGTCCTACTTGTCTTAATCTTAATATCATTTTCCTTTACCTAACAACCATTTGATTCTATTCTTTAAAATTAATCGTACTTATTTGATTTTGTCCTCCCACTTTCAACTGTAAATACCTCCTCATCCCTTTACATTCCTACCTTACTATCCTACAAACTTCACATCTTTTTTCATTCCTTATTAGCAATATTATTGTCAAAGTTATATTATTATCATTAAGTTTGTATTATTACTATCAAACTTTTTTTTCGTTCAATTAAAAACTGATGAGTTCTTTTTTTTTTTAGATTTTTTTTTTTAAAGATCGAAGGATTCATAACTCATTACTGGGCATGGGCCTAAGGGGAAAGAAAAACGTAACTGACCCAATTCGCTAAAGCAAAATTTACTATCGGACTTCTTTTTCTTAGTGTTTTTGTTGAAGAAAAACCTGAGCTAGGCCTGTGCAAACCCATTGGGTACTCTTCCTGGGACCCAAATCCAAGTCCAGCATGTTCAAAACCAAAATTTAGATACCAAGGGGGCCCGGGAAGAACGGATCTTTATTATGAGTCATGACGTTTCTGGTCCAGGAGGGAATAAAATAGTTTCCAAATAACGACATAATAGAGGACGAGATGCAAATAATAATAATACTAATTAATTTTAGCGGACGAGATTCATTAAACCTGATACGGAAAAGCAAATCCTCACATTTCGATTACTGCCCCCAAAAACTGCCAAAGTGCTAATTAAACTCTTGCATCCTGCATTCAACTCCAAGTACAACATTCTTTAGATCAAAAACCTTAGCTGTATATGTGGGATCAAGCTTGACAATATCCCTTTTTCCTTTTTTTTTTGTTGGCAATATCTAGACTTCTAGTTTTCTCTATTAGCCTCAACAGGAATGATAATGCCCCAAGTTCATAAACAAATATCGCAAACCAGCCGTCAAAATTGTAACTCAACTGAAGCACGTTATTGCTAAAACATCACAAGATGAAGGAGAGAAAAAGGGCATATGGAATTTATTGGTATATTTCTCAAGCAACCTTTTTTATTGACTGCATCAATCAACCACGTGACCTTAACCATGTTCGTATGTGAGAAAAGAAATACTGTGGAAAAGCTTGCATGCCCAACAAGGGAGGCAAGTGTAGTTGTAGTGTAACGGTCCGGGTAAAATTTATGTTTTTACTGGAATTGTAAAAAAAAGTTTTGTACAGTAATTTACCTAATGAAATTAATCTTAGGTAATTATTTCAAGGTAAATTATGCATCGGATTTTGAAACCGACCCTTACCCCACGTTTCCGATTTTTCTGCGGATTTTTCGGACCAGAGTTGGCATTTTTCGGGTCCAAGAATCTTTAGAAAAGTCAGGTTTAACCTCGAATTAACGGACTAGAAATAAGTCAAGGGGGGCATTACAGTTATTTTCTGGTCCGGACGAGACACGACTGCATAATTGAATTATGCAGCCGCCTCCTCCTGTTACGCTTGTGAATGACCTGTAAAGTACGTGCTCTCACTTGTTGCCTTCTGCCATTTTCTGCCTTTTTCCTCTAATACTGCTTCACCTACAAAAGAAAGACCATCACCTGCAAGCTGTCCTCTGCCAATACCAGTGCAAACTATCTACTGCAAATCTATACCAGAAAGAAGAAAGAAAAGAAAATAAACACACATACACCACCGGCCAAACACCTCACCCGCCACCATCATCACCATCCTCTTCTCCTCCACCACCGACACCACACACACGGACACCACCCGACACAACCACCTGTTGCCGCCTCGCTACACCGCCAGCAACCACCTGCAGCAACGCCGTCAGTCGTCGCCTTCACCTCCTCCTCTCACCTCCTCGTCGTCGCCGCCCGAGGAGGCAAGGAGCAGGCCGAACCAGCTCGCTACCGCCCCCTTTCCTGTCGTCGTTCCGCTTCGTCATGCCTCCGATCCGCCTTCTCCTTGACGCAGCCGACGCGAGACGACCTCGAGCCGCCGCCGGACCCGCCTACTCTTCTTGAGCTTGAGTGGGCTGTGAGTTTGAGTGGCTGGACTTGAGCTTGGGTTAGGCTGGTGGCTCTGCTGGGCCTGCTGCGTGGGCCTGTCTGGGCTCCATGTAGTGGGCTGGACAGCACTGTTCACGGCCCAGACGGCCCAGTCCAAGTTTTTTAAAAAAATAATAAAAAATAATAATAAAATCTGACATATATAAATAATATGGTTATAATTAAAAATTAAATTATGGAAATATTTTCAGAAAACATGAGATATGGAAAATAATTAATACTTATACATACGGGAATAATTTGGGAAAATATATATGTATATAAATAACATTATGAAAGATATTCTAGTAAAGGATATGATCAAAGTATACCGGGAAATATATAGGTATGACTAATTTCTAAAAAGATTATTTTAGGATAATTATAATTTTTGGAAAAGAAAATAAGTAATAGTAATAATAATTTTTATGGAAATATTTTGGAAAGGATATTATCAAAGTATGTACCAGAATAGTAACCGGATATAGGTATGGGAGTAAATAATTTTTTATGTCCTTCTACTTTGTGGATTTTGCATTTGTTGTCTCTCTTCTATTAATTTCACTTATGGTGTCCCTGAACTCTCAGTTTACCGGGTCTTGTTGTCTGTTTTACCCGCTACAACCGGTTTGGTAACCTATGGTGATGACACGCGTCGTGTGGCCCACGATCTGCCTAATTTTTATTTTTTAATTTTCCTTTTTTAAAAATTTAATTTCCAAAAATTATATTTGGATTAAAATAAATCAATTTATATAATTAGAAAATGGGACCCACACACTAACAGATTGTTAACATGTCGCACCCACTAATTAATTGGGAACTTATGAGAAGTTTTGGCACCATTTAAAATGATGTCGTATTAACCAAAAAAAAAAAGTGATGTTATGTCGTATTAAAATAATTTTTTCTTTTTCCTGATTAATTTCTAAAACCACTCTTTGAACTAAATAAAGAAAAAGAATATAGTCAACTGCACTGCACCACAACCTCATATGTTTTCTCCGACTTCAACACAAGCCACATCTACACAAATCTTCACAACACCAACAAGGTCAAGATGAAGCTCCACTACACCCACGTCTCCGACACCTCCTCTCTCCACCGTTGCCTTGACACACTATCCTCCCCGATGAGATCTACAACCTTGCCGCCCAGTCCAGTATCGATGTGTCCTTCAGATCCCAAACCACACCGCCAACGTCGTCGCCACCGGCGCCCTCTGCCTCCTCAAGGCCGTCAGATCCCATATCCAGTACTACCAGGCCGGCTCCTCTTGAGATGTTCGAATCCACCCTCCCCTGCAATCTAAGACGATGCCGTTTCAGCCCCATTCCATTTACACCGCCTCCAAGGTCGCCGCGCCATAGTACACTTCAACAGCAACCCTATTTCTTGGATCCTCAAAAAAAAGCCACATACTCTCCCTTCACTCCCTCACTTTATAAATCTCCACCAACATGTATCGTAATATTCCTTGGAGATATAGATGGACAAAAGTGAGTTGTTTAATTTGTAGTCTGGGTTCTTGTTGTTTTGCCTGCGATGGAATCTAGGATAGAGGCCTCTTTGGAGATGTGGTTTTGGATGTCTTTGAAGCAGACGGGCGTTTTTCTTTTTGTTATTTTCTTTTCCTTTTTGTGTGGTTTAAGGGATGAGATAAGAAAGTTGATGTTCAAATTTTTGGAAAAAAAATGTAGTTTAAATAAAGGTTTTTAGAAATTAAATTTTAGAAAAAAAGAAAAAAAATAACTAGGCACTAATAGTAGTACTGTGATTGTCTAAAAAAAATAGAAGAATAAAAAAATCAAAACTTATTTGGAAAATTAGTTTTGAAAAATTAAATAAAAATAAAAAATAATTAAAAATGATAGTTTGCGAGCTCCACAAGACATGTGTCAATTCTATAGCAACTTACTGGTTGTAAGGGGTCAAAAGGACAACATGGCCCGGTAAAATGAGAGTTCAGGGATACCATGAGTGAAATTAAACGAGGAGGGACAATATATGCGAAATCAAAAAAGTGGGAGGACATAAAAAAACTTTTTTACCATAAGTATAGTATAGTATTTTGACACATGAATAGTAAATAGTGAATTATGATGATAACGGGGTTTCACCGGGACGTTACGAACCAGTTTAGGTTTTATTTTTACGATATAGCATCATTTGCATTTATGTGCATCTTATGTGAGTATGTGCTATTGTTTGCTATTTAGGAGCTGATAACGAACAGTATCCCGAGGAACCGGAGCCGGGACAATTTGAGGACTTCCAGGAGTAGGGAAATCGGCTAAGGTGAGGATGGATAACCTTTGATATGTTGCACATGATATTGTGTTTGTTTTTCTGTGATTATTTGCCTGATTGAACTGCTGAGCCAATTGAGTTTGTTTGTGGTAATATTGCTGTTGTTGTTGATTTGTTGATTGTGGATAAACGGATATGATGAGATAACTGGATAATTGGAAGTTGTGTTGACGACTTATTTGTCACTAGGAAAGTAGTGGTACGACTAGATGGTTAGAGACTGTTTTGTGGTGGCTATGATCTGGGTCCTTGTGATAAGCATATCTATGCTTGGGATGTCTATCCCATGATTATATTTTTGGATGTCTATCCCTGGGATCTATATTTTTGGGATGTCGATCCCTGGGTTCTCTTGGATTGATTTAGCACCCGGAACATGTTAATAACCAGGTCTGACCCCTAGCTTGTCCAGTGACAGGGCCCCGAAAGATAAAATTGGTAATAATAAATATTCTTTTGGTCTTGGCTCAGTTATTTCCTGGTTGTTTCTCTGTTATGTCTTTGCTGGAATTTTACTTCGAAAGTATTGCGTTTGCCTGCATATTACTGTTTATCCTTCGTCGGTGAGCACTTCGGACTCACCCCTCGCCTGCGGGGTTTCATCCCGTAGGATGAGTTGTTCGTAGTTCAGGTACGTGGTTCGGCCAGCTGCTGTTTCTACTCCACCAGACCCCGGATCCATACCTCCGCTGCATCTCATTCTAAGTCTTCCGCTGTTGATATTTTATATGTTGTTGTATCATGTATTATATGTTTCTGCTACTGCTGTTGTGGCTTGAATAATGGTCCCCGGGATCGGGTGACGGATATTGTATTTGAGATTGCTTGTATTGTATTTTATATTGATGTATTGTCTGCTACTGTAATAAAAACAGTTCTGGCACGTGTTTACTGTGTACGGTAAATACGGATCGGGGTGCTTCATATAGATACAATAAGGTAATTAACTTTTGTTAAATATAAAAGAGGTAATTAATTTAAGTCTATCACACCTCCTACTTTTACCATTTTACTTCCCACGCACAGCAACATCTATATCTATATAATAGTGCAAGGGAGCTTGATGATGCGCCTCGTGGCACCCTTGCACCAACTTTAGAAACCATCCCTTTTGTTTTTTTACTTTTTCCGTGTGTCAATGGGTGAGGGAGGTTTTTTATTTTAAAATACTACTAATCCTTTGGCATATAATTTGTCTTAGTCACCCTTTTATTTTTTTAGTATCCTTTTAGTTTATTATTTATTTTGTTTTCTAATTACCAATTCAATGAAGAAGTGTGGCCAGCAAATGACTATTTTACCAAATGACCATGGTCTCTTTACTTTTTTGTTTATATTCCTGTAGCCACCATCACATAGAAAACAAAACAATCAATTAATATTTTTTCTCAAATTAAAAGTAAAAATAAAGTTATAAATTACTAACGTATTATTCACGAAATAAGCCTAAGGTGAATTAAAGGGAAAGTTATTATAATATACAGAATGCTTATAGAATGTAAAGATATAGCTATTTTAAAAGATAAAATACATAAAATATATGACATGAGACAATGTGGGGAATTAAATGAAACAGGAAGCACTACAATCTCTTTTTTTATTATTTTTTTATCATATTAAAAATACTTTTGCCAAAGATGTTTTGTTAGTAAATGAAGCGCCCCGACCCGTATTTATCGTACACAGTAAATACGTGCCGGAACTGTGACGACCCAACCATACCAAGCCCAGCATACAGTGTATACAATAGAAACACGGGCTCAACAGCCCGAAACAAAACAACAATAATCATCATATCCGGCCCAATGGCCCAACAATAGTAAAAACAATGTACAGGGGAAGACTTAATAACTCACAAAATACTGTATGCGACACTGATGCAAACTATGGATCCAAGCCCTGTCCAAGGGATAACGCCGCAGCCTGTCTGGAATGCACCAAACCTGTACCAAAAATAACTCATCCTACGGGATGAAAGCCCGCAGGTGAGGGGTGAGTCCGAAGTGCTCACCGACGAAGGATAGACAATCAATATGCACACTAAAATTACTCAAGTCGAAAACAAGGAAAAACCGCCAAAATAAAACAAATCAAAAGACTCAAATAAAATCCAATTTCCAATTTTATCTTTCCAGGCCCCGTCACGGATAAGCTAGAGGTCAGACCTGGTTATCAACATATTCCGGGTGCCAGACCAAATCCAGAGAACCCAGGGATCGACATCCCAAAAATACGAACCCAGGGATAGACATCCCAAAAATAATCACGGGATTGACATCCCAAGCATAGACATGCTTATCACAAGAACCCAGGTCACGGCCACCACAGAACAGTCTTAAACCATCGAGTCGTACCACTACTTATCACGTGACAATTATAGTATCGTCATCAAAATCAAATCACAGAGATCAACATCCCTAACCAAAATCCCGGGATAGACATCCCTATCCAAAATCAAGGATTGACATCCTTATCACAATTTATTATTAATTCCATTACACTTAAACCAAAAAGACGCTAGGATAAACATCCAAAAACCAACGCGGGATAAACATCCCGACCACAATCACAACAAATGCAATCATCAACAGTGCAATAAACATCAAGCACAATAACCGAGTAATACAGGCACATATTGAAGGAAATCCATCCTCACCTTGGCCGATTACTCAACTCCAGAAACAATGACTGGTCCGACGCCGGCTCCTCGGGAAACTGCCCGATATCAAACCTATACCACAAAACAATAAATACACATAAATGCACATAATCGGTATACTATGATGCCAAAACTGCGAAATACCCATCCCGGTTACATAACTTTTATTATTTCCATTTACCGAAAATATTATACCGTACGTATATCCGAATATAATTTCGGTACCATACTTTAATTAAAAATCTTCTTAATTATATTTTTGTAAATTAATTATAATTTCACAAAATTATAATCTCCATAATTTTTCCAAAAAAATAATAACCTATTTATAATTTTCAGAAAATATTTATATAGTATTTATCTTTTTCTCAATATATAATAATATTTTCCAACATAAAATATAATCACCTTTAATTTTCAAAGTACATATATATATATAATTTTCACAACCATAATTTTCTAGAGAAAATAATATATATATAAATTTCAAGAAATTATTTCATGGTACATATATATTTTTTTCCAATTAATAATAGTTTTCCAAAACATAACTTAATTATTTATTAAAATATATGTATTTATATTTTTCTCAAAATACCAGAATTAAACTAACCATAATTTTCTCAAAATAAATATATAATTTTTTCCAAAATTATATACCAGATTATGAATAAATAAATATATATATATATTGTTTTTTTTAAAAAAACGGACTGGGCCATAAATAGTGCCGGCCCAGACCAAGGCAGCAGGCCTGCCAAGGTTCGGCCCAGCACCAGCCCACAGCCCAAGCCCAAGCTAACCCAGCCCAAATAACAGTAGATCCAAGGCGCGACCCGACCAGACGAAACGGGTCGGACGCGGGTCGCGGGTCTGCTCACCTTGGATGAGCTCGTCGGCGCGGCGCGGATCGTGGCAGGAGGAAAGCGAGGCGAGGCAAGGCACCCGCGGACGGAGAGCGGCGCGAGGGTGGCGGCAACTGGACACGGCGACAGCTGCTGGTGCTGCAGGCGGCGGGAGAAGTCGGATCCGCGGGTTGCACGGCGGGTCAGCGGCTCTACGGCGCGCTTCAGGCGGCGGATGGCGACGGGGTTGAGGTCGCGTCGGCTCGGCGAACTCGATGGTGGCAGTGGTGCGGCGAGAGGCGGCGCGGAACTCCACTCGGTGAACAGTGGCAGGGGCTCCGGGGTGACTACTGTTCACCGTTTCTTTTTTTTTTCTTCCTTTTTCTATTTTCTTCTTTTTTCGATTTTTGCTTCTTTTTTCTCTCATTTTTTTTTCCTCCCTTTGTTTTTTTCTGTTTTTCTATTTTTTTAATTTTCCTTTTCTCTTTTTTTTTTTCTTCTCTTCTTTTTTTTCTCTCTTTTTTTTCCTCTCCTTTTTTTCTCTTCTCCTCTCTTTTTCTTTTTCTTCTCCTCTTCCCCTCTTCTGCGTTCTTCTTCTTTTTATAACTGTGATTTTACTATGCAGCGTGTGAACTCCTTAATAATGCAGCTTGCGAGTCCGGTCCGGACCAGAAAATAACTGATACCCCCTTTGTTATTTTCCGGTGTGATTTTTTAAGGATTCCGGGACCCCAAAAAAATACCAACTTAGGGCCGAAAAATCCACGGAAAAATCCCGAGCGCGGAAAAACTCTCGGTTTCAAAAAACGACGCTCGATTTACCTTGAATTAATTACCCAAGATTAATTCAACAGTACATCACGGTAAAAAGACTTTTACAGTCCCGATAAAAATAAAAAATTTTACCCGAGCTGTTACAGTCTACCCACCTTAAAAAGAATTTCGTCCCCGAAATTTCGTCTTATCCGTGGGTCTTACCACGATAAGCTTCTAGCACACTCTGGTAGGTGTCCAAACTCCACATGAGACACCGCTTACACCCTTAAGCGACATCTCGTCCTCTATAAGAACCAAACCTCATGACTGGCATACTCACACACAGTCATGGACTCTCCACTGAGATCAAGAACTACCTCAGACTCCGAGAACAACAGCTACATCGGTGGCACTGCCTTCCCGACAAGCTCCGATGAAGAACCTCCGAAGAAGCGTTTCAAAACTAACATCATCGGCTTGAAGGAACACATGGTGGTCTCCAGCAGACGGCGAAAGAAACGTGCTCCCAAGAAAGCTGAGGATAAGAAGGGCAAGGCGATAGCTGAAAGCAGCACTCCGCAGCAGACACTGACACAGCTGAACGTCTCACTGAAGAAGATCAGCTCGGCGGTGATGCAGATAGAACTGGCGTGTGCGGAGCTCTTCCCTCACATGAAAAACGTCCAAAAGCTTGTAAAAGATCTAGAGAAGCAAGTAGCTCCATAGAGTACTTCTTCTCCTGTTGTAAAACTATTATAAAATAAATAAAATAAGTTTCCTTTTAAAGTAAAACTCTTACTAAATTACGAAAACTGATGCTAACAGAAAATTAAAAACATCCCAAAGCAAAACAAAAATCAATAATAAGAATATAAAATTAAATATAAATAAATTAAAAATTAAATCTCGTTTAACAAAACCAAAATATAAAGAAGTTAAAACAAAACACGTTTTCATGATCGGTGCTCGTATCGGACGTAAACACCCTCGAACCCAAGAAACGTAACACATGCAACTAATGGTAACGTCGGCTCCCACGTGAAAAAGATACCCGTTAACTCGGAAGGCGATGATCACGAGCACGTCCTGTGTCCCTCGAAAGAAACGCCATCCACTTGTTCACAAATTCCGCATGAGCCAAAAATGTCTGTCAAGTCTCGTATCTCTCCACGATGTCCGAACAGGTGTAAGCTTGTCGCACATGCACTCCACTCGAGGAATGGTCCCATCAGTCTAGCCTCAACGGTCACGGATGCATGTGATAAGAGATGCAGTAAAATATAGAAAAACCATAAAAAGAAAGGACAAGGTAGCCAGAGCAAAAGAAAATCATGAGAGGAAAAAAGGCTGAAAAAGTTTGGCATTGGTAGCCGAAAAACGTATAAAATAACAAGGCAATAAATGAAGCAACGACAATTTTCAAAAGCAAGATCTTGAAAATCGAAAACAATATTCTCGCTCCTCATAAGAGTATAAAAGACGGAGCAGTGAGTGTAAATCATCAAAAGAATTCTAAAGCAACAAACGCTCAGAAAAAAAAAAACAAAACCACAACGCTCAAAAGAAAACAAAATACCCACGCTTCCAAAACACGATGCCTGCTCCATCATCCGTCTTCTTCGTCGAAGGTGCCAACCTAGGCAGAAGAAACCGGCTGGCCTACAGCATGGTCAACGAACGTGCTGAAGAACTACCGAACGAGCTCGGCAGGATGCCGCGTCTGGTCTTCGTCGACGAACTCTACTCGTCTAGATTCTTCATCACTCCCATGGAAGAGACGTTCTTCCTGGAAGACCATGGCACTCTGAGGACCTCCTACTACAGATCGGCCAACTCCATCATGTTCTTCATCTCCGAAAGACTTCAGGAGTTCAACCTGGAGTCCACTTGCCATTTCTTGGAGTAAGGTACCTACTACCAGCTCTCGATGACGGCCCAAAGCATGCCCAGAGTCACTCGTCTGCCCGTAACTTGGCCCAAGGCCTGACTACTGGTGTGGAACTGCAGAGGAGTCGCTAGGCGTTCCCAGGAGTTCTCGCGTACTCTGAGAGACCTGAAGAACCAATACAAACCGAACATGGTTCTTCTCACGAAGACCCAGTGGAAGCCTCAAGACGATCACAGTCTCATCCCACTCCGGTTCCCTCAAGCAAACCGGTTCGAGCTTCCAGACCAGGACAACAGGGGCGGCATGTGGTTCTCGTGGAGCGACAGCATCCAAGTCAACATCAACAATGACCCCACTAGCTTCAGGGTCAATGTCGTTCCAAGGCGATAAATGTATTTTCCCTTTTTTATAAAATATCAATGTAATATTTCTGTCTGTAATCAAAATATTAGTAATATTAATAATATTTATATTTCTGCTTACTTATGGCATCATTACCTCTTATGTGTATGTTCTGCGACAGCTGGCGTCCCTCGACTGGATCCATAATACACTAACTAAAATGATATAAAATAATAAACAAATGGAGCGAACTATGCAAATAAAGACAACAATCACACAAGGACTTCCCAACAAGACCTAACGCCCGCTCCGCTACCAAAATGAAGCGCCCCGACCCGTATTTACCGTACACAGTAAACACGTGCCGGAACTATGACGACCCAACCATACCAAGCCCAGCATACAGTGTATACAACAGAAACACGGGCTCAACAGCCCGAAACAAAACAACAATAATCATCATATCCGGCCCAATGGCCCAACAATAGTAAAAACAATGCACAGCGGAAGACTTAATAACTCACAAAACACTGTATGCGACACTGATGCAAACTATGGATCCAAGCCCTGTCCAAGGGATAACGCCGCAGCCTGTCTGGAATGCACCAAACCTGTACCAAAAATAACTCATCCTACAGGATGAAAGCCCGCAGGTGAGGGGTGAGTCCGAAGTGCTCACCGACGAAGGATAGACAATCAATATGCACACTAAAATTACTCAAGTCGAAAAAAAGGAAAAACCGCCAAAATAAAACAAATCAAAAGACTCAAATAAAATCCAATTTCCAATTTTATCTTTCCGGGCCCCGTCACGGATAAGCTAGAGGTCGACCTGGTTATCAACATATTCCGGGTGCCAGACCAAATCCAAAGAACCCAGGGATCGACATCCCAAAAATACGAACCCAGGGATAGACATCCCAAAAATAATCACGGGATAGACATCCCAATCATAGACATGCTTATCACAAGAACCCAGGTCGCAGCCACCACAGAACAGTCTTAAACCACCGAGTCGTACCACTACTTATCACGTGACAATTATATTATCGTCATCAAAATCAAATCATAGGGATCATGAAACGCCCCGACCCGTATTTACCGTACACAGTAAACACGTGCCGGAACTGTGACGACCCAACCTAACATGACTCAGCATACAGTGTGTACAACAACAACTCGGCCCCTACGGCCCAAATAACTAACATCAATAATGATAAAACCGGCCCAATGGCCCAACAGCAATAATAATATGCACAGCGGAAGACTTTAACTCACATAAACACTGTAAGTAATAACAATATGGCCCTACGGCCCAACGACAAAATAAACAGCACAGCGGAAGACTTAACGACTCACAAGGACACTGTATGCAACCCATGATGCAACTAATGGATCCGAGTCCTGTCCAAGGGATAACGCCGCAGCCTGTCTGGAATGCAATATACCTGAACCACAAATAACTCAACCTACGGGATGAAAGCCCGCAGGTGAGGGGTGAGTCCGAAGTGCCCACCGGGTAAACCCATAAGCAAATATACATATATATACACCGTAACTATTCCAAGTCACAAGACAACAACTAACCAAGGTTCTCACGAACCTTAAATACACACTGGTGATTCTAGACACGCTATTCCAATTTTATTATCAGGGCCCCTATCACAAGCTAAATGTGGCCGTCGCCTGGTAGTCAAGCTAGCTAGCCCGTGGACCCCTCCCCGGTACCTCCACGTAATATCTGGCACAGACAGGGAGCAGGACCAACCACTAACTCTCCCCCAGTGCCCAAACAATAACAATAACTTGGTACAGACAGGGAGCAGGCATCAGCCACTAACTCTCCCCCAGCACCATAATCTAAGACTACCATCTGGCTGTTCCAACATTTAACTGTGACTTACTAGATGTCTAGGTGTTTCCATTTTATTATTTCCTTTTTCCTCGACTAGTCACTACATCTCTATCATCCAACCATTATCTCATTATCCCGAGCAGGCTCGCAGCCTCTCCGCTCGTCTGGATAATA
>JAKUCV010000232.1:0-19527 GCA_028386065.3 Turnera subulata | reverse complement strand
CGTCGCCTGGTAGTCAAGCTAGCTAGCCCGTGGACCCCGCCCTGGTACCTCCACGTAAAACTGGCACAGACAGGGAGCAGGACCAACCACTAACTCTCCCCCAGCGCCTAAAAATAATAATTGGTACAGACAGGGAGCAGACCCCAAGCACACTCTCCCCCAGCACCATAAATCAGACTACCATCTGGCTGTTCCAACATTTAACCGTGACTCACTAGATGTCTAAGTGTATTCAATTTTATTATTTCCTTTTTCCTCGACTAATTACTACATCTCTATCATCCAACCATTACCTCATTATCCCGAGCAGGCTCGCAGCCTCTCCGCTCGTCTGGATAATAATCAATACCAAACTGTCATCACATAATAGTATCCCCGGTACTCAACTCACACAATTCTACAGTCAACAACTACATTAATCTTACTTATATCCATAATCCCAACATCATCAATTATATCAACAGCAACAATAATTTCAACAACATCAACGGCAACAATTATCAACATAATTCATCACACAACAAACCAAGCACAGCCACAAAGTATCATACCAACATCATTGGACTCAGTAAACAAACAGCAACTTGATATCATAGGATGTAAATAAATATTTACTTAACCTCACCTTAGCCGATAAATTCCCCCGGATACTCTTCCTCTAGTTCCGGTTCCACATGCTCGTTCACGTTATCAAATCCTAGGCATAATTATTAACAAAAATATGGTCACATAAATGCACAATAAATATGATATGCATATGAACTTTCCTCGTTACCCATACCCGATTAATACTTCGGTGTTTTTACTATTTAGGGTTATTCATTCCAGTAATTATCCTATATACTTCCCATGAATATTTTCGTAAAGAAAGTTATTACTACAACATATTTATTCTTCCAAAAAAAAAATTATATATAGCGTTTTCCAAGATATTTACTTAATATACATACTTTGCTTATTCCCAAATTATATATTTGCGTATGCATATATTTATTATCTCCATTATTTCCCAGAAATATAATTAAATACTTATATCCTTTTTTTCTGAATTATAATTATAACTATGCTCATTAAAATCCTATTATTATTTTGTGGGTTGGGGCCAAATACATGCCTAAGCCCAACCAAGGCATTATCTCAAGCCCACTATAAATTTCAACCCAACGTTTCAATAGTTCCTAGCCCATCCCGAAACTTCAAGTCCACTACCTTTAATAATCAACATATCAACCCATCATATTTGTTATCTTACCCTTGATCCGGTTGGTGTAATTTGCAGCGACTACACAAGTTGAGGAAGCTGGTGGTGGCGCGATGGCGGCGGTGACCTGTGCAGTAGACGGCAAAGCCGTTGCTGATGGTGGCGTGACGGAGGTGCGAAGGAGGAGGAAGCTATGGTGGGGACGCCGTGCGCGGTGCTGCTCGTGGTGTGGTGGCCGGCAGCGGTTGCGAGCGGTAGTGGAGAGGTGAAGAAGAAGAAGAACGGAGGCGCTGCACTTGGGGAGGTGTCGGGTGCACGGCTGCAGGCACGGTGAAGGGGCGATTCAGCGGCGGTGCAATGAGGAGGATGCGTTTGGGGTCTTACCGGCGAAGAGGCGACGGCTGCAGTCACGATGAAGAGCGGTCACTGGAGGTTGGGACGTGACCTGCTTGCTCTGCAGCTCGCGCGGCGGTGGGGACTTGCAGTGGTGGCCCGGTCGCGATGGAAGAAGAAGGAGATGATGGGGGTGGTGTTGGTTTTCTTTCTTTTGTATAGAGAAGAATGGAAAAGAAATGGTAAGGAAGAAAAGAAACGAAACTGAGTAGTGTTGGTGCGTGGGGTGCATGGTTTGTTTAAAAGAAAAACACTGTTTAATAACCAGAACATGTGATGAAAGCTGGGGAAAGGAAAATGTCTGCCACATTTCTTCAACTGGGCATAATCATGGTGTGGTATTAGACCTGGCAAAACGGGTATTGACACGACAACCCGACACGAACCCGACACGAAATTAGCAGGTATAGGTCAGAGATTTCCAACCCGTTTAGTTAAATGGGTTGACCCGACACGACACGAAAATTAGCAGGTCAGGTAGCAGGTTGACCCGCCAACCCGATAGGTACCTGTTTATGACCCGATTATATTTAGGGTATAGATATTTTACTGATTTAATATAAGACTTATCCAATATTTACGGCTAAAGTTACTAAAATAATCCAAAAATACTTCTATAAATGCTTTAAAATATTATTATATTATGATTCTGCAATTTATAATTTTATTTGATGTATAAAAAAAACTAATTATATGCCTATTTGCTTAAAAATACGCAAAATAGAAAAATTTCAAACTCATTTTTAGGCTTGTTAGACTTAATAGGTAACCCGCGGGTCAACCCGAACCCGACACGATAATAAACGGGTTGGACACGACACGACACGATTATTAAATGGGTCGGGTCGGGTTGAAGATTTAGAACCCGATTACCTGTTCAACCCGACACGAACCCGACACGACAACACGAATTGCCAGGTCTATATGGTATGCATACTCGAGCTGGAAAGGTAACTGAACCAGCGACATATTATTATTATTTTTTTTCCTTTTTTTTTATTCTTATTATTATTAGGCAAAAGACTTATATGCCCTTTCCATTCCTTTAGTCTCCAGATAAGATATAGGGGTAATTTTGTCTCTTTTTTTTTTGAAAATACGTTTCTCAGAAAATCCAAAGAAAATTTTCCAATAACACATTTGTTATTTATGGCGGAATTAAAAGTTAAATTTTCTTTAAGATAAATTAGTAATTATTAGAATATAAATACTTGGCAAAATAATAATGATAATAATAACAATAATAATAATAATAATAATAATAATAACAATAATAATAATAATAATAATAGTAATAATCATAAAGATAGTGATAATCTTAATAATCGTAATATTCATAATTATAATCAAACTTCTATAAGGAAAAACCGTATGAAAATCAAATGGTAGAATCCTCGATTAAATGCGATAAGATTTTATTAATCACCGTAAAAGTTAAAATAAAACGGTAAAATCAACAAAAGTTTTACCCGGGTCGTTACAATTGTGAGGAAATTAATAGAATTACCTTCTTTCGAAAAATATAATTTAAAATATCAAGAATATCAACAAAATACAAGTCTTCTATAACAACTCTCTTATACTATAAAATTTAACAAATTAATATAATTATTATTTTTTAAAAATATATAATTTAATATAACAAATTATATAATTTAAAATATCATGAACATCAACAAAATATCATATAAATGAGAAGACAATTAGATGGAAGCTTTGTAGGGAAAGCTTAGTAGTTAGATGGAACCTGGCCTCAACGGACTTAACTTAGGACTTCAATGGATATCATAATTAAAACTTTAGGACTCAACGGAATCTGGCCTAAAGTAGGCTAATTTGACTTCAATGCCACCTCAACAAAAAAAAATGTTTTCTTCATATTTTCATTTTCGTTCTTTTTGGTAGAAACGGGGGCTAAAAAGCCCAAATACTAGATAGAAATGGAATCAGAAACACATGCGCGAGGGACAGAACACCCCCGCATTGACTGCCTAGAAAACATTAAAGCAAAACATAGGGACAGAATCAAATAAAACAAACGCAACTGATGGAAGGGAAGCTTGCACAGCAAGACAACCAGCAACCTTGTTGCCTTCCCTATAAGTATGGCACAACTCCACTTGCCAAGCATGACTGAACATGGTGAAAATTTCCCGCAGCAAACGCTCACCCCGAGGATTAGACTGAGTCCGCAGGAACTGCAACAAAGATGAAAAGTCAATCTCTAACACGAGCTATCGGATGCCAATGCGCCAGGCTTCACGTAAACCCAACAAGACAGCCCAAGCTTCTGCTTTAAAAGCAGAACACCAGCCAATAGGTGCCAAGAACCCAAAAATCCAATTACCCATTGCATCTCTACACACCCAGCCTGCACCTGCAAGATCCGGATTGCCACAACAAGTACCATCGGTGTTAAGTTTACACCAGGGGGCAGCTGGACGAGTCCAAGAAACTGGAACCACAGCCCGAGGTTTGGAACGCATGAAAGACCTCCTGAGCATAAGAAATAATGTCCTTCACAGCATACACATGAACACCTTGTCGGCCAAATATCCATGCATTCCTCCATGCCCAAAGCTTCCATAAACACACCCCAAAAATGACCTGCCAAGGGATCGCCTGGACATCCGTCCAAGTAGCAGAAAGATTAACCCGCAACCACTCCAGCAAGGAACCATGAAAGAACCCCTGATGGCGATGGCTTTGAAGAATTTTACACCACACCCGTTTCGCACGCCAATGGGAGCGCAAAACATGCAAGGATTTCTCAGCCACTCCAGGACAGGCAGGACAGTAAGGAGACTGAGCTAAGCTCCTCCGAAACCTCGAATTATTAGTAAGAAGTTTATCATGCGAAACTAACCAAAGGACCTGATGCGTTGAGGGCCACTCCAATGCCACACTTGCTTCCACAACACGCTCTCAAAGCTCCAAATACCTCTAGCAAGCCATGTATAAGCCGATTTCGCGGTGAACTCACCCAAAGCAGACCAACCCCAACAAAACGATGCCGAGACCTCACTTAAGCAGAACCAAGCCGCTTACCACTTGGATCATGATGAATTTCTTATGTCACAGTTGATGCCTTCTAAAAGGTTTCCAGGTCCACCTAGAAAATCAACAATGCAAGAATTGAAAATAACCAAAATCAGTTTGCGTACACTTGGAAAAGAAAGCTTCACAATATAGATCGAGACCACAATGTTCATGTATTATCTATTAAATGATAAAAGAAAACTTTTAAAATATTTGTAATTCTTTTTATAATAATAGTCATAAAATTGTAAAAAGAATATTCAACATGAAAAATAATTATAATTTAGTATGTAATTAAGCATTTCTTTCATTATAAAATTTATAAACATTTTAAATGATTGTAAGGATTAAGTTATAAATTATAAAAGGTTATAAATAAATAATTATTTATATTATTATTATAAAAGAATATTATATTTTTTAGTGATCTATAATAAATGAGATAATTGTATTTTTTAAAAAAAGTTAAAATTTTTGAAACTGATATATATGTAACACTAAAATTTTATTAAAATCAATAAAAGAATATAAGTAAAATAGACAATTTTTATAGATTAATATAAAAAAAATTTAAAACATTAGGGGTGGCGTGCACATTTATGAGGGACCTATATGAAAATTTTTAAAAGTAAGGGGTGGCTATGCCCCCTATCTCTGCAACTGCTTGAAACCCCTGAACGGGGATAGGGCACCCTTCTGTCACTATGTCATGATACAATATCTTTTTTTTTTTTCATAAAGTCATGATACAATATCTCTAAATTATTATATTGTCAAAACACTATCTTTATGTCATACAATATTTTTAAATTATTATATTGTCAAAACACTCTCTGCCCTTTGACAATAAGAGGACTTCCTTGCCAACACTACTTGTAATGTAGTGGTATCTCCTTTGGTATTTCATCCAAAGAAGTCAAGGTTGGATCCCAAAGGTGGGATTGAGGGTGGTTTAAGGGTGAGGGGTTGTGTGTAATTATTAGGATTCCTATATTATAAAAGAAAGAAGAGGTCTTCTTAAGTTCACACCTCCTTGAGAGTTGAGATATGAAAAATAAGTTCCTGACAACATTAGGCTGGTTAAAATCTCAGCTTCGCATAAGCTGTTTGAACAGTGGAATGCCCTAGCATGGTATCCGATGCAAGAGTATAAAGAAATGATCTTCAAAGCAAAGGAGATGGACTCCTAAATACTATACAGTACTAGTGTGACCCACAGCCCTACATGGTATATACACAACAAGACTAGAATTTCTTTTTCTTTTTTGAACGATCCAAGATTAGAGTATCAAGGATAACTTAACCAGACCTATACACCTAAAGCCAAGGTTACCTCCATAATCTGCACCCCATAAGACTTGCTCCTCTCTGGCTCATTGCCAACCATTCTACAAGAAAAGAAAATTTTCGGACCATGTCAAAACCATATTACTATACAAATCTCCCAGTGGATTCAATCCGCTGCCCACAGCATTGCCTACATTCCCAGTGGAGGACAGCAGCATATTTCCTGTATGTTGTTATGACAGTGAAAGTTCCTGTCCTCACAAAAAAGCCCAAACAACAGAAACAATGAGGGAAGAAATTTTGCATAGAAAAAGATGGCATGTTAGCTTGATTAATCAAATACTTGAGACTTATTAATTCATCATGTACTAAACAATATTCACAAATTTTCCCTGACCATTATGATTGATTTAACATAGGTGTCTATGAAAGACTTGATTCACTAGTAAAGAAAGCCAAACGTTGATGTCACTTTGCGGAAGCTAAAAATCTGCAGAAGAAATTGATGAAGCACTATCCTCTGTGAGGTCCAGAAATAACTTTCTACTCAACTGAAGATATAAGAAAGAGAGAGCAACAAGATTGCAAGAATCATACTTTCAAAGCAGCCCTGACAAAGAAAAGAGCTAAAAATTTACTGGAGTAATTGCAATCAAATCTCAACGTTTTACAAAAGAAAATGATGACTGCCACAGAGCAAATGACAAGCACTGAAACAGAGCAACAGCTCTTGACGATCTGTTTCATTGCAAATCAAGTTTCAAGCCAATATGATGAGAGAAGAACCTCAAAGTTTTTTTATCTTACACTTTGGATTAAGATAAAACCATATGGGAAAATAATTTTCAGTTGAATTACTGGAGGGAGAATGAAATAAAACGTGCAAGACTACCTGGCTTCTCCAAGATATTCAATGCCTTTGCCAGCCACGATAGTAATTTTGTCATCATCCAAATGCCAATGACATCCATAAGCTGACGGAAGCAAATACATCTCACTTCACATCCATGAACGAAGTGCAGTCAATATTTTGCAGCGTAATTCTCCCAGTATACAAATTACTTATGTGGTCAGAACAGAGAGGTAGGCAAATCCGGTTCAAACTTGGATGAATAGCACTCATGCCAGGAATCCATTTCTCTTCCTCCACAGACTTCGTGCTCAAATAATCTTTCATTAACCTTATTCGATATGCAACAGTATCTGTTCTGTCACAAAAATGTGCAACGCAGCACAGTGATGGCTCATAATAAGCCAGTCTAGTAAATGCCAAAGATAAAGCCCCATCCACAGGCTTTGGATCTGAAAGATTTTTATCTCCCATCATCTTCACCTCCTTTTCTGAAGGAAAGTATACTTCTTCAGTTCCATCTGCAGCAGGGATTTTCAAAGCTTTAGTGTAATGCCTCATAGCCTCACGTTTTGTTGCTTCATGTTTTTCTGCTAACGTCAAAATACAAGAGAATCGTAGGTGATAACTGACAACAGTCTTCACCATCTTGAAGTTGTGGCAGCAACAAAAGAAATCAAGCCATCTTCTTCCAACCCCTGCATACCACTTGACTATATCAGCATCTTCCAGAACAGTAAGAAAGCTGATTGGCCGGGGACGACCCATATTATTTGTAAAACCAGCCATCTTTACAGCTTTCCTTACAAGTTCAATGGGCGCAGAGACTTTCATGCAAAGCTTTGTGAGATCTTCTACTGTCCTCTCAGCATACTTCCTTTCCTCCTCTTCCTCAGCTCTCCTTTCTTGTTCCTCCAATTCCTTTATTGCCTTGACTGGTGATAAATATTTGTCTACCTGGTCTTGAAAATTATCATAGGCATCAACAAGTTCTTGCGGCAATTGATCTCGAATATGCCTCAAGGACAAGAAATCACCTGAAGTGAGCATTCGATGCCAATGTCGACGCTCTTCCAAAGATCCCAAAAACTCTCCGACCACATCATCTGCCCAACTTGCAAAGGTTTCTCGTATCTCATTTTCAATTTGAAAATCAAAAGCGAAGCCACCAGTCCGTTTCAACTTCTTAAGAACATGCCGGAAGATTTTCAAGCCCAATTTCTTCCTATTCCTCTCCCGAGCATTTCTTAATTCCAAGGCCATAACTTCCTTTTGTCTAAGATATTTCTTCCTTGCTCTAATTGCTTTTTCTGACATGGGCGGGTGCAAGACTGAAGGAGGGACAGCCTGCAATTCCATCCCCAAAAAATCAATCTTCTCTGAAACTGCACTATGAATGGTGGTCTTTGCACAATCCACCTTAATTTCCAAGTCTTGTTCCAAAATCCTCAAAACCCTACGCTTCAAATCCATTGTCAACAATTTCGAACCTGAAGTGATCACCAATATCTCATCCAAGTACCGAACAGCATACATCTTGATTGGCTTATAGAAAGAGGCAGAAGTCTCAGCAACTTCGTGGTTGGCATCTGCTCTAGGATTCCTTCTACTCATCTGTAGACGCATTTCTTGAATTTCTCTATCAAACCCATCAAAATAAACGTTAATCAAAATGGAACACAAACCACATTCCTGAGGGAGGCCCCTTCCCAAATAAAACTCGCCGAGTTGAATCCGCAACACTCCACATCGGAACAACTCCTTTATAAAATGAATCAAAGAGGTATCCGCAATTTTATCTTGGATGAAAGAAGACAACTTTTGGACATTTCGATCATCAAAATTGGGAGGAGGGGTGAAGCTGACCCTGAACCACCAAGTCGGGTTCTGGACGGAGTTCTTCAAGTACCTAATGGCGGTGTGACGCCCCAAATTGGGACGTCCACCATAGGAGAACGTAACAAAGCGTTCATCATAAACAATCTCTAAAACCATCCTTATAGCCTCGATGAAGACTTGGAGTCTCAAATTGGGCAAGACCAGGTTGTCACCCAGTTTGAGGCAATGAGCCTCTACATCGAACCGGTTGTGGGAAATCTCACGACCCATATCTTGGATTGAGAAGCGGTTGGAGACCAATTGGTGAAGAGAGAGTGGGGACGACGGGGGCGAAGAGGAAGAGGAGGCATTGGCGATAAGGTTGCGGGAGGCGGTGAGGAGGACGGAGGGGAGAGCGACGACGTTTTGGAGGAGATTGGAGAATTTGCCTTGGGAGTAACGGGAGAGGACTAGGGCTTTGAGTTGAGGGTGGGTTAGGGGTTGGGTAGGGTCTTCTTCTTGAGTGTGTTGTGGGGAACTCGGAATAGGATGATGACGGAGGGTGCTGTCGATTGGGTTTATGATGGTGGAGTGGTAGTGGTGAAGGAGTTTAATCCAAGAGGAAGAAAACGATGATGATGATATTCTGTGAAATATTTGGATCCTTTTGGGCTTAATGATAATAGTCATCGTTGAGATAACATACCAACCAACGAAGACGGAGATGGTGACTCTGGTTTTGCTTCGATTTCGTTCAGAGATTCTCCTCCTCTTCGCCTAAGTCCAGTTAAATAAACGAATCAACAACTCCCTCCCCCTTGATGACCACAAGAAATAAGTGAACTTTTAACCTCGTCCACACATCTTTATCTTTGTAAGAGTAATACTAATTGCTATGTAATACAATGTGTGTGAAACTGTAAGAAACGAAATGAAGGTGACTAAGGAGAGGTAGTGAAGAAGACGGTGGTGACGTGGACGCAAACCAAGAAAAAAAAGAGAGGAAATTTGGGGTTTAAGGAAGATTTATTGTGGAGGGAGGTTGTGCGCCGTGTAGAGAGAGAAAGTGAGAGAAGGGGTTCGGGGCCTTGTGTGGTTTGGTGTTTGTGAGAGAAAGAGAAAGGTGAGTCAAGTGACGATTCATATCTGGACTCGCCAGGTTGGATGGACTATGGAGGAGGAGAAGCCAAGCAGAGAGAAACAGGGAGGCAGACAAGTAGAGCGAAGGGATGTCGCGTCGTGTTCCTATGCGTACGTTGAATCCCCATCCTATGTCATACGTTTCCATCCTTCTATATATGAACTAACACCATTCTACATCCTTGTGTTTATGGTTTTGAATATTTTTCAACTGTTATAAAATTGGAGGAGATTTTTACTATTTGATAGAGTAATATAAACTTGATCAAACTTGATTAAGGTAATAATACAACTTTGGTAATAATAATACATTTTTGATAATAATATGTAGAAGAGAATAATAAATTTAGATGGAGGGAGATTGGAAGAGAAGTGAGTGAAGTTTATGGTGAGTTGTAAGTGTATGAAAGTGAAGGAATGAATGGGTATTTATAGTTGGAAATGGGAGAATAAAAATAAATAAATATGATTAATTTAAAAGGATAAAATCAAAGGGATGTTAGGTAAAGGAAGATGATATTAGGATTAGGACAAATGGAATTATGGAGGGTAATTAGCCAAAGAGATAATTCCAAGTAGAAGTTTGGTGTATGGGTAAAGTATTTACCGGGGGTAAATTCGGGTATGGTAAAAATGAGTTTTACTGGATGGTAACAATGACATTCACCATAATTTATTTATAACACTCCCCCTTGAATGTCATTGCACCTTAGATAGAATACGCTTAGGAAGTACTGCCTCGTTAAAAACCTTACCAAGAAAAACCCAGTGGGACAAAAACTTGGTGAAGGAAAAAAGAGTGCAGTGCGTATTCTACTCCCCCTGATTTTGGCATCCCTTGATATCTCGAATCCTCCATAAACCAATCCTCTTCATCAATTCTTCAAAAGTTGTAGTAGGAACTGATTTTGTAAATAAATCTGCCAGATGTCACTTGAATGATTCTTGATGTATCCTCCCTTCAATTGGGCAATGCAGCTAGCATTATCTTCATAAATCGTCGTTGGAACATCTTCCTCGCTAACTAATCCATATGAATCTTGACTATGCTGCATCATCGATCTTAGCCAAGCACATTCTCGGCTAACTTCATGTATGAACACAATTTCTCCATTATTTGAAGAGGCAACAACGATACTTTGTTTTCTGGTCACAATGATACTTGATGTATCTGCCTGTGCTTTATGTGGATCAAATAAAAGACCTACATCTGCAAAACCAACTAGATGCACCTTGGCCTCACAAGGTTAAAATAATTCCATATACCAAGATAATAGAATATGTATTTATATATTATATTCCAATA
This sequence comes from Turnera subulata, assembly GCA_028386065.3. Taxonomy (NCBI): domain Eukaryota; kingdom Viridiplantae; phylum Streptophyta; class Magnoliopsida; order Malpighiales; family Passifloraceae; genus Turnera; species Turnera subulata. Next base: position 8,493 of record JAKUCV010000232.1, on the reverse strand, counting down.
TAAATACGTTAGAGCAAAATTATATTTTGCAAATAAATTTATAGCAAAAGCTTCAGGCTTTATGTTACTAGCAAGATAAATTGCACTTAGATAGGGTACTTCAGGACCAATCTAATTCTTTATGAGATTTTTCATCATAGCACGACATTTGGAAGTTTCTCCAGGAGTTCCAATAATATTTAAATTACATATGAATTATCAACATATGCAAAAATAAATTCATACATATACTTTATACTACGCACACTCAAATTGGTTTAAACCATCAATTTAACTTAATTTTTGTATATTCTCGGGAATTAGTTGCTGAAGCAACTTGAATCCTTCAGGGATTCTCTTATATACGTCATGATATATGGATCCATAGAAATATAGGCTGTAAGGGCATCTATTAGATGCGTTTCTAATTTTTCATATTATGCCAGACTTATCAAAAATAATTGCATCCACCACAAGGGAGTATATCTCCTCATAATTAATATCAAGTCATTTGGGTAAAACCTTGTGCGATAAGCCGTGCTTTGAATTTTTCTATTATGATTTCCTTTTTGCACAAATACCCATTTTTCAATCGACTGGTTCTACACCATCTAGTGTACGGACTACAGGTCCGGAAAATATCTTGCTTCACTTGCGAGTCTAACACAGCCTTAATCATGTTTCTCAATTTGACCAATCATTCTATGCCTACATTGACCACTAGATGTAGGTTCATGATCCTCATTTTATTTAGCGCTATATTATAAATTAAATAAGTATTCCGTCGACGATTACTTTACGTCGGTTCCATCTTATTCCTGACACTGTAATTGAGATCTCGTCATACTTATTTATTTCAGGTACCTGAGTTACTTCTGGAACTTTATCAATTGTGTCAGAAAACCTCTTCTGGAGGACATTTAATAGGAACCTCTTCTGGAGGCCATCATTTCTAATTGGGGCCAACTTATCTCTTTTGCTCCTTTCTCTCTATCGAGAATTTTGTTTTCTTTTGGAACCGAGTATTTTCTACGCTTCTTGCGTACTTCAGATTCATTTACATACTATACTTGTTCTTCTGGAATATTAATTTGAACAGGAGCATTTGCAGCTGGTATATAAGATTTGGTCACTTTATGTATCTGGCAATTTCATATCAATTTTCCTGCAAATGAATCATCTTTTGAACTTCAGGTTCACACTAATTTTTCTGAGGATCAACAACTATATATTGATAATATATTTCAATAATATCTTGATCCAGCTACTCATTTTCTCCCCCTGATGTTGGGTATACACACATATCGAATTAACAATAAGCAAATCTTGCTATAAATGAATCTCCAATACTTTAGTTAATAGTTTCAATAACGTTGTAATTGATGGAGATTCATACCCAACATCTATTCCCATTCTTCTTTAAGGACCAACTTTACTATGCTGTGGTGGAGCATTTGGTACATAATCAACGGTCCAAAGATGGGAGATATTTTGTGACCAATAACCAATTAAATGGGGAGACCTTATGATAACTTGTTGGCTTGATGCACACAAGTGCTGTTGCGTGTTAAATACCATTTTCTCAAATAGTTATATTTCATCAATGGTCCTGCAATCAATTGTCAATGTTCCCCCAGATATGTTTGGGTTTATTTCCAATGATATACGTTACCCATTGAAGAAATATACCAGCATTATCTAGACATAGTCTAATAACATAAGTAGGGATATGTACCCGCAAGTGGCCAAATTATTAAATAAGTGCGCACAATGCCAACTTGCGTCACACAATGGACCATCTAGTCGATGCATCGTGAAAATTACCTAGATGGTCAACAAGGCAGATTTATTAGTCCGCGTTCATGTCCCTGTATTATTCCCAAACTTGCTGGTGATTCTAGGCCAATCTCATCTTAGGAAGGCCATAATTAATTTCACAGCAAACAAACACAAGGAAATTCATTGATTGTAAAACTTCTGATTTTTCAATGAATGATCCAATAAATTTCGTGCATCATTATTGACCCAGGATGGCCCAACCGGTCATGCCAAACAATAAGTCCATGTACCAACTTCAAGTTGGTGCCAGCTTCAGGCTGCTATTTATGTGCCAGCTTCAGGCTGGATAACTTAGAAAAATTATTTACCAGCTTTTAACTGGTGTATATAAGCTATAAATCACATATCTATCTGCCAACTTCTAGTTGGTCTCAGCTTCGGGCTGTGCAAACTGTGTATTTAAACACTTAAAATTGCTAGCTTCAGGCTAGTGCATTCCAGCTTCTGGCTAGATATGGTAAGTTTCAATTACTCAATTGCTAGCTTCAGGCTGCAATACATGTGTCAATATTAGGCTTATTTCTGCCACTCATGTCGGAAAAGATCAGAATTATTGAGCAATAATTAAAGTAGTGGCAAACTTTTCCAAAAACAAAACCTCGAAGATTGAAAAGCTTTGGAGTTTACTGACAAATAATGCAAAGTTTTTATCTAGCTGTCTAATCTCAGACTATAAGAAGGGGAGGCGGTTGAGACAGGAAGATGCAGAAAACTCAACAAGACAAGAAAAATGCCTTCCCCAGCTACTGTTTTCTTTGTTGAGGGTGCCTCTCTAGGAAGAAGGAATAGGTTAGCTTATAGCATGGTGAATGAGCAGCAAGAGGAATTACCGAATGATCTGGCGAGAATTTCTCGTTTAGTGTCTGTTGATGAACTTTATTCATCTAGGTTCTTTGTAACTCCTATGGAAGGAAACATTCTTCCTAGAGGACCAAAGCAATTTAAGGGCTTCCTTTTATGGCTCGGCTAACTCTATTATGTTTTTCATATCTAATAGACTGCAGGATTTTTCAGCTAGAGCCTTCATGTCAAATTTTAAATCAAAGCAGTTATTATTAGGTTTCCATGGTGGCTCGGAGCGTCCCAAGGGTGACTGGGTTACCACCTACATGGCCTAAGGTACGACTTCTACTATGGAATTGCAGGGGTGTAGCAAGAAGGTCCCAAGATTTTGTGCGTACCTTAAGGGATCTGAAGAATCAGTACAAGCCCAACATGGTACTGATTACTGAGACTTTGTGGCAAGTAAGAGAAAATCATGGTGTAATCCCACTCCGTTTTCCTGCAACGAATCGGTTTGAGATACCTGGAGAAAACAACATGGGTGGTATGTGGTTCTCATGGAACGACAGTGTTAGGGTCAACATCAACAACGAGGCTCAGAGTTTTAGAGTCAATGTTGTACCCAACAGATAAATATCTGTATAAACTTATGTATAAGGGCAATTCCTCTTTGAATGTTCTGCAGTTATGGATCCATTATGCAATAATAATATGCATATTTTCCCTTTGCCATTAAAACCTCATCCAGTGTCATAAGCACAATTAATTATACCGTCTTATTCGCTTCTGGGAATAGAATAGAGTCAATTCAAAGGGATCTATAATAATCTCTTTTACTACTATAAATGGGGGTTTCTGTACTCTTCAAGAGTATTAGCTCTTCCAGAGCATAAATATATGATCTTTTAGATCATAGTAAAGCATGCGTTCTTCAGAAATATATTCAAACTTATGCTCTTCTGGAGCGTATTAAATTTTTTTATTATTATTTCGAGATTGTACAATCACATGTTATGTGAAATAGTTGACATCCACATATATAATTCTCCCCCTTGGATGTCAACTTGCATTGTCTTCAGGACAAATGCCCGAGCCATTATTCTAGAAATGATGATAAAATGCTGTAAAGTAAATAAAATAAAATAAAATAGCACATAATAATAAAACTGAAACATAAATTAAAATTATTCAATATATACTGGCTTGCACCTTCAGGGTAAGCAAGATAATAACAGTATCCATCATCGGATGGTCATACAATATTCACCTTCAGGTGGTCATAAAATATCCACCTTCTGGTGGTCACACAACATCTTTCTTCAATTTTCCTCAAAGATCTGTGGGATCTTTTGGCAATAAGACATCCAGTTTTTGTTGTATATTCGCTTTTTTATTGCGTCTACCAGACAATTTGCATTTAAAATGCATTCAATGCCCATAACAAATTTCTTCTGGAAATTTTAAGGGCCTTCAATTAACATAATTCCAAAATTTAAATAAATAAAAGAGTTAATTAAAAATAAATAAACATGGGCCTTTTATAAATTAGCCCAGTCAAAAATAAATAACCAAAAATTAAATACGATGGGCCTTATATGAGCCCAAGAATAACGTAAATGAAATTAAAGCGAAAATTAAATGCAAAGGGCCTTGTACGAGCCCAATCAAAATGTAAATGAAAACGAAAAATTAAATATAATGGGCCTTTTTGTAGCCCAATAAATAACCGAAAATTAAAGGCAATGGGCCTTTTATGAGCCCATTTGTAATTTAAATAAAAACATAAACATAAATTAAATACAAGCATAATAATAGATATAATATACACCTACTCGATAAATCTTTCGGCAATAACAATAGCATAATAATAAAGAATATATAATATATATATGCTTACTCGATAAATCTTTCAGCAATAATAATAGTATAATAATAAAGAATATATAACATATATAGAAAGGATGAAAATAGTAATAAGAAAAGTTTTAGAAATAAATACCTTAATAGAGTAGAGACTCGTGCTGATAACGTGTTATAAAATTGGGGGAGATTTTCACTATTTGATGAAATAATACAAACTTGATCAAACTTGATCAAGGTAATAATACAACTTTGGTAATAATAATACACTTTTGATAATAATATGTAGAAGAGAATAATAAATTTAGATGGAGGGAGATTGGAAGAGAAGTGTATGGATTGAGAAGAGAATGAAGTTTATGGTGAGTTGTAAGTGTATGAAAGTTAAGGAATGAAGGGGTATTTATAGTTGGAAATGGGAGGATAAAAACAAATAAATATGATTAATTTAAAAGGATAAAATCAAAGGGATGTTAGGTAAAGGAAGATGATATTAGGATTAGGACAAATGGAATTATGGAGGGTAATTAGCCAAAGAGATAATTCCAAGTAGAAGTTTGGTGTATAGGTAAAGTATTTACCGGAGGTAAATTCGGGTATGGTAAAAATGAGTTTTACTGGATGGTAACAATGACATTCACCATAATTTATTTATAACACAGACACATTTAATCCTTCTATTTAAATTTTTATTTTTGGAACAATTTTACTTTCTTAGCTATAAAAAAAATTCGCGTGTCATATTTTTTATGACACATCAGCCAGGCAAGCCTATACTCCAATCTCTAGATATGATTAGAGGTGTAAACGAGTCAAGTATTGGCAAGCTCGACTCGAACTCATTAAGAAAATACAAGGCTCGAGCTCGAACTCGTTAAGAAAACACAGGTTCGAGCTGGACTCGATTAAGCTCGACCACGTCCATGCCGCCGCTCACAGCCTACCCATGCCCAATTGTTTTCCTCCGCCTCCTATTATCTTCCTCCACAATCGCACACGCATTGACCACAACATAATTCCAAAAAGTATTCATATTAACATGAAAAAAGAAACAGAAACCTAGGATTAACATAACAGTTGCTTTGTTTCCCAGTCTCTTTCGCCATCACTGACGGGTCGAGCGTCATTAAAACTATTAATGTGGTTGTTAGAGAACGAGAAAGAAGTGAGGAGAAGGTTGGAGGCAGAGGAGGGGAAAGGGCTGCACAGGGATAGGGTTTGGTTTCTTTGAATCATTTAATTTATCTCATATCAAATAAAAAGTAAACTAGGCTTTTAGAAAAAATTAGAAAACCTAGCCCAAGTTATAAATATTAGGCCTTAATAAAACCCTTAAACTTTATAAAATTAGAAAAGCTTGCTAGAGCCTTAATGAGTTATGTGTCGCAGGTTTGAGCTCGACTCGACTGGAAAAAAAAAACTCAACTCCAGCTCGACTTGAGCTCAATAAGAACGAGCCGATTCCGAGTAGTTCACGAATAGGCAGCTTGTTTACACCCCTAGGTATGATTCAATTTGGGAGGGATGGTTGGATGTGGCCCACCTTGTTGATGTGTCATATTTTTTATGACATGTCAAAGTTTTTCTGTTGGGTAATTGGAAAAAGATAGAAATTGTTTAAAAAATTCAAATAAAAGGATTAACTGTGTTTGAGTTGAAAGATGAAAAATGTTTCACATCCATAAATACAGTGATGAAAATGGTATTAATTTATTTTTTGGGTTTCATATTGTATTTATATCTACGGATTTTTCAGCTTTTAGGTTCCAATGTATATGCTCATAGTAGCAATCAGATTTATTTGCAAAATATAATAAATCAATTGTCATACATATTTTCTAATTTAATTAGGGTGATCAATATAGACCCAAAATATGCTCATGGGGAGGGGTTGAATTAGTTTTTTAAAAAAAAATTGTAAATTAACCCTCACCAAAATTTTCACACTCAACTAAAAAAAATTATATATCCAAAAGAAACCAAAATATGGGCAAGTTAGAAAATTGTTGAATAAGCTAAGCACAAAAATGAAAGGCACACACAATCACAAACACCAATATTTAGAGTGGTTGATTTAGGACCAGATGTTAAAGAGACCGTAGAAATCGGAATTGTCACCAAAAACATGACAAATTTGGTTCGATGGCTGAAAAACCAAATCGGGAGCTGTGCCAGAGTCTATATTGTTTCCCATAGTGAATCTATATTACCATGGCGATAACTTTGGACTTCATTTGGATAAACAATCAAATATAAAGCAATGACCATCAAAATGAAAATAGTCCTTGAGTTGGGACCCCAAGTGGTAATGCTGAAGAAGTAGTTAGAAGGAGGGCAAAAGATTATGTATTGCTAGCAGATATGCTCCACTAGAGAGATAAGAATGGCGCCCTCTTTTAGGTGCTTTGATCCCAAAGAAGTACACCAAGATGGTAGCGTTGCGCATCACGTGGGATGAGAGTTGGCTTGGCAAATTGAGCAGCATGGTCACTACTAATCAACAATGCTCAAAGATTGTATAGATTATGCTAAGTCATGCCAACGATGTCAACAGCACGGACTGGCTCTATGAGAACCTGACCAAATATCCCTCCAACCTTCTCACCTAGGTCAGTAGAGTCGCCATTCGGATTTTATTAAGTTAGAAAAATTTGGAAAAAACCACGCTGCTTATAACCAAAAGGGACTAAAAAGCAAACCAGAGATGTCGGACTCGGGGGCTCATCATAGTTAGGAAGGTATGAGGCACCCCACCCGTGCTTTGGGTAAAACGGTATCCATATTTAAGTGAAAAGTGTGTTTATATGTATGCTTGTATATGTGTACAACCAGATCATTTCAACAGACAACATATAAAACAAGTACCGCATGCCAAAACTAAAAATTAAAAAAGAAAAGGGGGAGAAAGGGGAAAACAAGTAAACGGGCTTGCGTCTCAAGTCACTATAGACTCCCTAGATAACCCGGCAACCAGGATTAAAGCCCATGTAGCTTTGACTCCTAAAAAGAAAGAGAAGGTGGGAGATTGAGAAACGGGATCATGACATCACAACAATCACATCATCAAGCACAAAATTTGCAGAATTGAAAAGGAACATAGAAACTTATCTCTTGTGGAGTTGTCTTCTTCGGTCTTCTCTTCTTTGGGTTGTTTGTTGTGTTTGCAACCTTCCCGCTCTTACATTCCACCTTGAATGGAGTAGAACCTGAGAACAGAAACACCACTAATGTATAATTATATTTTTATAGGTTTCGGGTATATTTGGTTCCCGAACTTTACATTTTGCCTTAATTGTGTACGCCTAACTTTTTATGAGTCATTTATAGGCCCAAATTTTTCTTAGTCAAGTCAATCGTAAGTCTCAGGCTAGGTATGTGCTGACGTGGGTGCTACCCAAAATTGGGTAGCAGAGTAAATACATTTCGGGTAGCAGTTGTAAATACTCAAATTTGATCCATCAGTTTGTTTATTATATTATATTAGTATTTTAGAGCCCAAGATTAATTTGTTTGATTTTGTTGACTTTAATCTAGCACTTTAACCCAATAGATTGGTGAACGGGTCATCCATATACTTAGGCTCAGCTTTAGGACTAGGCGTTATTAAGAGTAGAACGGTCTTTACCATTATTGAGGATATCCAACACCATGTGACAGACATCATCACCAACCTATTACCAAAATTGTTAGAAGAGAGGTGGAGGAAAACTGATGCAGGAGCATAATTATTAGTATTTTAATATTTTATTTTATTTTTATGTTGTGCCGGTTACTGTTCACGTGTTACTGTAGCAGTCGGTTACTGTTCACGCGTAGTATTCCTTTTATATTTTGGTTTTCTCTAGTATAAATAGGTTATGTTAGCTTTAGTTTTCGGTAGCTTATTATTATCTTATTTTGACTATACGTCTCTAGTGGTTTTTGAACCCTAATTATCAATCCTATTGTTCCTAAACAATTCTGATTGCGTATTCCGCTAGATTTTCTGCTATTTTGAGTTTTCTATTCTCTATCCTATTCTCTACCCTACAT
>JAKUCV010000229.1:56232-71974 GCA_028386065.3 Turnera subulata | reverse complement strand
ATTTTATATGATGTTGTAATATATATATTTCTGCTACTGCTGTTGTGGTTTGAATAATGGTCCCCGGGTACGGGTGACGGATGTTGTATTTGAGATTATGTGTACTGAATGTTATTTGGTATGTACTGTCTGCTACTATAATAAGAACAGTTCTGGCACGTGTTTACTGTGTACGGTAAATACGGGTCGGGGCGCTTCACATATATTTGTAAGTTAGCCTCCATTATGTGTTTTTTAGGAAATCCTAAATTATTAGTAAACTGTGCAAAAAGTTTATTTTTAAATTGATTCCTGATAAAATGTGATAACCATAAGAGTTAACCAAATGGAAATTCATTAATTAATTCCGTGACCATTTTTAACCTCCTCTTTGTTACTTAGTCAATATATGTTTTAAAATGCATTTCTGACCGTTTTGCAGATGACTGCATGACAGCAAAAGATAGTTCCCTAAGACAGAGCATATTCACAATAAATAAGTCTATTGAGTCATCTAAAAGCATTTTCAGGATCTGATAATATTAGCTAGGCAGATGATATCTTCCCCATCTTTTCCTTCTTTCCCCCCTTTTTTTTTTCCTTATCAAAGCATTAAAGGAAGAAAATTTTGCAGAGCAATAGTGTTTTGTGATACTTTAACCGTGCCCAATTTCATCAAGCAATGAGAAGCGGATTCTAGAGTACACTAAAGAAGTAACATCAAAGATACTATAATATCATTAAATTAAGGGCATGTTAAATGCAATCGATGACCGAAATGTTATATCTACAAAGAAATATGAAGGTTTCATGACAAATTATTTTGGTCCAGGACTTATTGTATGAAACTAGCACTTGTGGCAATAACCCAAGGTACTTGGTTCTTGTTCATACATTTGATCGTTAGGACCATAAACACTTAGCAACTTCTGGTCATTTATAACATCCACAATCAGCAGAAACGTCTTGATCCAGGAGACAATAAGGGCGCCTCTCGATCTTACAGGTACATTCGGTTAACATGAAATTTTGATTCTTTTGAACTATGCTTGGGGTTCGGTTGATACGAATTTACGTCCAAATGGACAACCAGCTCATGTCTGTTCTCAAATGCAAGTAATCGAGAACCAGCTCATGTCTTTTCTCAAATACAACAAAAATCCACCCACAAGGCCAATAATAGGGAACAAACTTCTTCAAAGGAATAGATTAGCATTCAAAATATCATAAAGGAATAATACACCGGCAAATAAATAGAAACAAAGCTGAGTAATCGAGAATGAAGCAGGGGCAGCATGGAACCAACCATACAATCAGATACAGTATATGTTCACAACAACAGTTCGCTTCTGGATTTAGCAGGCGAACATCAAAATACAAACCATCCTTCAGCAAGGATCATTCATGATCAGGAACCTAAAACATAAGTAGAAACAGCCGTTTTTGCATTGCAAAGGGAGTCAGGATGTAACCAAGTTACCTTACGGAATAATTACACTTTTTCTTCACCTCTAAGAGACACATGTAAACTCAAGAGTCATTATTGCCTCAGACGGAGGAGCAAGCACACCTTCACTAATATATACGATAATGTTCAGGTTGATGCAGAATTCCCTGCAAAACAATATCCACAAATTTCTTTTTCATCAGATCACTAAAACTGGTGAAAGTGAAAACCCTGATGTAACAGAATTCAAGTTCAGCTGTTTCAATCACACACAAGACAAGATCAATAATTTGAGCATAGTTTTTCCAAAGCAAAACCCATATGTAGAAGATTCTCAGTGCACTACATTGAAAGATCAAAAAGCTTATATCTTTCAGAGCATAGGGGCCTTACATTAGTACAATTGCTCCCAACGGCATTGTTTACTGTTGGCGGGGTTGGATGGAATGGTTCTCCAACACGAGACAGGAAAGATGATCCAGAATTCATAGGGGACCCTAATGGAGCCTTGCTGCTCTCCCCACTAGCAACATGTCTGTCATCAGTTAGTGAGAAACCAAAGAGTCTGCAGCTGCTTTTACACGAGGACAGTAACTCTTGACCACCCCTTAATGTTGATTGACCCACAAAAGGTTTTGAAGTGCCATGCTGAATCTGCTCATGGGATTGACTAAAACTATGCATGCCCCACTGGTCATCCCTTTTGATACCATGCTCATCCCGGTAATGGATGTTGTAAGGACTTGGGTTTAGAACTGGATTGCCTGCTTGCTGGAACATTAACACAGAAGATGGTGAAGACACTTGTGCAGGTGGACGCATATGAATGTTATAGCCCTGCATCAGAGCAGACCATCCATTTCTTGAGCTAGGCATTTGAACACCTTCAGGGATCCCAGCACAACCAAGTTCAAGAGCCTCATTTGCATTTGGGGCTCTTTTATATGGTGAACTTGGAAAGATTTCTTGACCTTGCAAGACCTTATGGAATCTAAAAGATTCACTAAAGCCTTTTCCATTGCAGGATATATCAGAAGTCACAATAGGGTCTCTGATACCATTTCCCACAGCAGTAATTCCAGAACCAAGTGAGCCAGGGAAACGACTCTTTATCATGTCAGATGGATGCTGGTTCTGACAATCGATGCCCTCATAAAGAGTGTTGAAACCCAAAATTTCTTGACCTTGCAAGACCTTCTGGAACCTTGAAGATTCCCCAAAGTCTGATGCACCAATCCCATCTGTTGGGAAAATATAGAGCAGTCAATCACTTTATATGGAGCTTAGACAGCAAATTAGAGCGCAGAAACATTCTCCAATAATCGCGCCTACCTGGAACTGGAAATTCTGCATTTGTTGAAGTCAATCCAGACCTGCTCCTCTTTAAGGCGGATGCCATAAAGCTACTGGAACTAGAAATAGATCCAGATGGCTCTATTTCCCATGGAGACAGTCTTCCGTGCCTTTGAGACTCGACATCATCCCAACGTACCTGCACAGGCCAAACAAAGAAATAAACTATTGTTACTCTCACACCGTACATCAAAGGACAAAATGTGCAATAGTAATTGAAGAGCAAACGAATTCAAAGATTGACGTGCTCTGTAAATAATGTCGATGTACAATCCACAAAAGTAACATCCAATGGTGGCAGTCACAAGAAATTATTGTTTTGAAATCCTTCTTATTTTTAATTATCAAACCATGGCCAAGGTGTCACTCAAAGTAGAGACCATACCCCTTCTGGCTTCTAGGCCACCACTAACACTGAGCTAAAAGCTCATAGGAAAGTCAAAACCTTGCTGAGTTGCAACTTCCAAGGCATATAACTTATAACAATGTACACACTTGAGTATTTGTAACACTCCACGAACGTCTAAGAATTGATTCACAAATATAAATATGTAACAAATTATACCACTAGACATCTCCATTTTGAACCAGGCCATCTGGCAGGATCTAAGTCGCTGATTCCAGTTATCATTCCAGTATACCTGCAAGAGAGAAACTAGTAAGCAATCTGTCAATCAGCTAAGTCCAACTGCTAGAAGCCAGCGTGCCAAACCTTCTCTCTGCAGCATCCTCTGTTTCAAACCTCATTTTGAATCTCATTCCAGCAGAAAAAGAATGATCAAGGCTCTTCAGGAATTTATTTAATGGCACTACAAACTCTGATGAGCTTGCCCTACAAAATTAAGGAAATAACTTTAGCCAGTACATTAAATGATATAAGTTGCAACTCTTAACTAAATATAGAGAACTTATAGCACTGATAAATACTGATCTTAGAGGATTATTTGGAAGGAAAACCAAAGCTTAAGCTGACAACAGTTTGATAGCAAATGCTACTGACTGCAACTGCAATTTGGACCTTGAATTACTATTCACATTCAGGAAGCATTAAGTGAAATAAACAGGCCCTCATGGTTGGCAAACAATTTTTCTTACTTAAATTCTATTAGTCTACTGAAGTGCAGAATGTTTAATTTCCATAATGCTCAATTCATAAATGTCCGCATGCAGCGGCAAAGCGTATTAGCGCCTGAATTCATAAATGAAAAGGCCATCCCATCTCAAAGAACAGCAGGAAGTACAGTGGTAATGATGATCACACGGAAGTTTGGAAGATACAGAAGAAAGAAAGGCTTTCGGGGGGCAATGATGATGCCAGCAGGAACTAAAGGTAGGATGTCCTTTGAAGAATTGGTATAAAAGAACCCGCTAGAAAGCATCTCATATTTTCAGTTACGCACAAGGACAAAAAAGAAATGTACACTAATAGAGATGGCTCGTTGTGATTGCACAGTGCGACTAATAGGTGAAAGGAGATGCAGAAGAAATGCAATGGAAAACATATTGAGCGTTTTCCTTTGCCTTATTTCAGTGAGAAAAGTACAGAAGCAAATGAAGAGTAAGAAAGTGGAACCACATAAACAACAGAGTCCCATTTTTGCATGTAATGAGATCAAGATCTAGTTATACTTTTGCTTTAGAACATTAGAACAGATGAGACAAGTAGATAATACCTAGGATTGTAGCAGATGTTAAAAGAGCTTCTCATAGATACAGCATTCGCAACTTCTGCAGGAGTGCTGTGATTCAACTGCCGGCTAGATAGAACCGGAAACGTAGGGCTGCATTTCACTTGTGCTGCTCTTCGAATTCCTAATCTCAACTCTCCATCTTCTCCCCTGGAAAAAGTACATTACATGAGGTTCACCAACGCAGATAAATTCTCTCGACAAAGGCTTACATACCTGAGAAAGAGTACAGCGTCTCCTGAGACAAGTTTCTTATTATTGACAAAAGCACTCCACCCAGTGGTGAGCAAATGCCTCCTAGGTTGTCCTGCTCAAAACACATAGGTGTAAAGAAAGTCAGGACTGCAAATACAGAACGTAACAATGGTTACAACCAATTAGCGACCTGCTTCCACAAGATGAGCCTAAAATTTATGCTTTTATTGGCGCATACCTCGATAGATGTGTCGAAACCTCCACTCAGAGCCATGCAGATCCTTTGCCACAAGCTCTTGAGAAGGCCTCTGTTGTGTATAATCCTACAATAACAAGTGAATTGGTTCAACATGCCATACAAAATCAACAAAAGAAGGAAACTAAGTTAAAATCAACAGATTGTATTACATATGCATAACAAATATTGTAATCTACAAGCAACCTTGTACTTTAATGTAGCAAGAAAAATTGCACTTTCATTACCAAAGGAGGGAAGCAGTCCTCCGCAGCTCGCCTTGGAACAGAGAAGCCTCCATGAGTGCTAGTATCAGAAGCAGTGAGAGTCTTGCAGAACATGTGCGGTGTTGTTGACTTCAAAGTTGCTTCACTATCCTCCTCTTCATCATTTTCGTCAATTATTCCATCCCTCAACCTCTGCTCAACTTGCTGCGTTCGATAAAATTTCAACACAACATTAAACATCTCAAGTTTTTCAAGTAAACCCTTCAAAACACAAAGAAATCTCCAAAAAACAGTGAAATACTTAGCCTAGCCACCATCTGTGGGGATAAAAATCAAAGCTTGAAAATTAGATTAGAAAATCTCGCCATGAAAAAGCTTAATTCCACCAAATAATTGGCAATTTATTAGCAGGTTCAATTGAGGTTTTTGTTGTAAGCCTATAAAACATTAGCTAGACTTCACTTGCTAAGCTAACTAAATTAAGCAAAATTTTGCAGCTTTAGGAGTCAAAAAAATTCTCAACTTCCATTTCTGTTGCAATGCTCTCCGTTGTCCAATTATAAGTGACCTGTTTTCCTTGAGGTTTCATAAAACTACTCGTGAAAATGCAAGACCGCAACAAACCCACCTCATTCTCCGGAGTCAGCAAAACTTGTGCATAAACCTCATCTGTGGCTGCCTCTGCCTGCCAAAGGAGGAAAAAGGAAGCGCATTTAACCACTTTCCACCTTAATAACCAGAAAACAGCACTGAGAGTACATATATCAGGAATTCTGCAGCATTTTTCCACACTTCAACATCCATTGACAATTACAATGCTCAATACACCTCCAATTCTGTAGGATTGGAGATACTAAAGATAACAGGTTGCAACACTTCAAAACACCCTCCTTCAATTTTGTAAATAAAATTCCAAAAGAGCAGCAAAGCAAGACATACGAAATGTCACACACATAAAGTGAAAGAACCAACTAACCTGGAGCTTAACATCAACAACCCGACAGAAAATATGAGGAGAGAGCTCATAAGCTGCGAGCTGAAAATCAGGGAATTGCTCCAGGTGGCCCTGAGGGAAGTACACCACTATGCTCCCTCTCTTAGGCAAAGATATGAGTGGGCCCGCACAGGCATGCCACAGCTCCAAGCACACAGAAGATGAAGATGAAGAAGAAGGGGGACCAGAAGCGCTCAAGTTGTTAGAACCACTCAAAGCTGAAGCATTAGAAGAAGAGGAAGGAGACGACATAGACCCAGAAGAGGGTGTTGTTTCATCTTCCTCGGTGGTGTTAAGATCTATCATACCCACCATTTTAAGCCCTCCTCAATTAACCTCCACTAGAACAAAAGCAAGTGTACAGAGAGAAAAAAGAGAGAAAGATAGAGAGTTGGGGGTTGGGTTCAAGATGGGTGCTTTAGTGAGGAGGAGGAGCAAAGGCAAAGAGGTAGTGAAAGGGAAGAAAAGGGTGTGTTCATGGCTTGCATTAGTGTAACTTTGGCATTTGCTAAAAGGAGATGGGAGAGGGGGGGTAGTCAATATAGTCTTAAAAAGAGAGAGGCCCTTTTCTCTTCTTTGTCTCTAATGTGCTCTGCTTTCTTTTCCTTTTTCTTTTTAAAAGACATCAAATCAATCAAACCCTTTTTTAAGAAGGGAGAGAGGGTTTGTGTTGTGGGTTTTAATTGGGGTTTATAAATAGCTGAGAGATATTAATAAATGGCGGTTCTTTTTTGCTTCCTCTCTTTTTCACTTTATTTTTTTGTTTTTTTAGCCTTCTTCCTTTTCTTTCCACTCTTCTTTTTGGTTTTGGGTCATCTGCCACAACTTAGATGCAGTTGCAGCAGTGCCTGCTACAATGCTGAGACTGCAGGGATGCGATGTGTGGCAGAGATAGGGAGAGAGAGAGAGAGAAGTGTTGTAATGAGAACTAGAAAACCTTTTTCCCAAGTAAAACTTTTATGAGCTGGTTGTTAGTTAAATGCCACTACAGAACAACATAATATCCAACTGATAAAAGAAAAATCAAAGTGTAATAAACAAAGAGAGATATAGATAGATAGATTGAGAAATAGATAGAGAGGGAGAGAGAGATAGACAGTGTGTTTTTGTTTTCTGTACGGAGATCCCTGTATTTCCGGGCGGATGTCTATTCTGTCCCCTTCCACTCCCCAAATTTCCCTCATGTCCCTCTCCTCTCTTCTTCCTATGTTTTTTCTTTTTGCTAATTGCTAGTGCTATTAGTACTAAACAGGATGACAGAAGAGGATTAGAGTTATGGAATAATATAATCCTAATACCACAAATCTGATTTGCTAACACCTTGCCGGTAATTAAGTTAAGTATCATGACAAAATCTTTGCTAAACCTCACCGGTAAGTAACTAGATGATGACAAAATCTTTTGGAAACCTCGCCGGTAGGTAATTATGATGACAAATCTTACTTTTGTTGATTATATTCAATGCTAGCTGCAGTATAATTTCGACACAGGAGGATTGACATATTTTACAATGTCATTAACATCTCAAATATAAATAAACTAAGCGCATTGTTTTAATGGGTAATTCACATCAAGGTGGGAGAAACTGTTGTGTATGTCACTAGAGTTGAAATTCTTTGGCGTAATCTAACACTTAAAAATATTGTTAATGTTATTATCCTATCTGTCCTGTTCTTTTTCATTTGGATTCAAGCCTTTGTAATTGCCAAAAACTGACAAGGGAAACGAGTACAAAAGAAGCAACCGTTATTACCAAAAAAACTAATGGTTGGTTTTTGTCTTTAAAAAAGTTAGCTAAAGCATTGAAGAGGCCACCGTTATCCTAGTTATTCAATTCTTCCCAAGCATTGTTATAGTTGAATCTAGCCTGCACTTATCTTGGTAGGAATGATATGCTATTTTTAATACTATGCATAAAAAAAAAGAAACTTAGCCTGCACTTGTTGGAAGACCCAAATGCTATTCATAGTTGGTACTGCTAGAACTTGCAGGCAAAATCTTGAAATTTAAAGAGACGGGTATTAAATTTAGATGCATGCAACAGTAAGTTGCATAAAGTTGTGCAACATTCTTCTTTTCCCTCCATGACGTTGCTGCCTACTTTGCCTGCTCCAGTTTTTTTTAAAAAAAAAATCTCAAAACCCTATAGTCTCCTAGGCAATTATCGTTGTTTTCTTTGGCAAAAAGCAAGAAACAAGTTGGCCAAACGGCACTTTTTCATTATGCCTAACCATTAACCAATGAAGGCATAAAACATTGCATTACACAAAAAGTTAACCCCTGCCAATTCCGATCCAATATTGGTCCCCTGAATAATAATTTTGGATCGATGTATCACTAGTGATGATGATGATAATATACATTATTCATGGCTAGAGAGGTCTATTCTCATCATCTTTCTTTAGCTCTCACTACGAACAGTCTGGATTTTCTTTTTGGTTTAGTAGTAGTGTACACAGTACATGTCCCCCTAGAGTCCAACTAGTGCGTCAAACATGAAATAGAATCCCCCCCTTCATCTGCATTTGTCCTTAAACTTTTTTCTTTTTGAACTGAAAAAGTTAGAAACCCTCAAGGCCTCAACCCTCCCCTCCACTCCACCCAAATAGGCTCAGCCTCTCTCTTTTCCTTTCATTTACTATCGATAAATGTCCTTTCCATATGTGCACATTTAGGTCCTCACCAGAAAAACACACAACTTGAAAATGTTTCCCCACTTTCCAATTTGGCGACAAATGATAACGCCAATCAGAATTGCACCTAGTCTAAACACAAATCATTATCTATGTCTTAACCGAAACCAAAACCTAGGAATAATAGATAGATATAGAGAGGTTGGCCATAGTTGTTGTCATCACATCACACAAACCTTCCACTTCAAAACCAAAAGATTTTAAAAAGACTTGGACACACACACACAGAGCACATGTCAGAAAACCCATTTAATTAAAAAGGCACAGTCCTTAAATACTCTGCTGGAATTGGAACCCCATAAATTCAAAGGGAACCCAAAAAGGGAACTGTAGGTATGGAGCGCAGAGAAAGAAAAGGATACCCAGGAACTGAAATGGGTAAGCATACTTGTAGACGTTATAATTAGTAAGTTATGCGTCGATTAATCATGGCCTAATCTTTTTTATTGGGTGGAGGTGGGAGAGGGTAAGGGGGTAAATGTTGGGGGGGGGGGGGGGGTGGACAAAGGGGGGGGGGGGGGGGGGGGGGGGGGGGGGGGGGGGGGGGGGGGGGGGGTGTGGACAAATGTGTGGCACAGTAATGAAAAGGGGCAGGTCTTTATCAGAGCCATCAATTGCAAAGAGCCCAGCCTTACTCCCAGACCTACAGATAGCAATAGGCTTTGGTGGGCCTAAGTGGGCAGATAACCCGGACAAAACGGGTTACAACTCAATGCCCAATTGGCTGTGACTGGCCTAAATCCCCTTTTTATCTCATTTTGGAATGTTTCTATCCCCACCCTCGCTTACAGCGCGTGTCATACTGCCCACCCTTTTTTTTCTTCGGAAAAAAAAATGTATATTAATTGTTTTCACTTTTCAAGTTCCAATTTATTTCTTTTACCTGCTTTTTTTTCCCCCCTTCCATGCCTTATACAGAGCTTTGCGGTGATTAATCTAAATCTGGTCCCGGGTCGCATACTTGGGTGTGATGTGAATTTTATAGTACTTTTTTTTGGCACGAATTTTATAGTACTCACGTGTATCAAATGGCATGTTTATTTAGTATAATATAATCAATAAAACTTTTTAAAAATATGAAAAAATTTTCCCCTAATAACAGAAAGGGCAACCATTGATTGATTATCTTGTACCAATTGAGTATGCTATTTTTTTTTTTTGAGAAATTGAGTATGCTACTTGATAGTTGATACAGCTTGAATTGAGTAGATTTTTTCCTTCCACTAAGGATTTTTGGCATTTACAATGAGTCTAACGCGAGACTTGCTTTAATGAAACCAAATTGCTTATTCCTTTTTTTCTTTCTCTCCACTGTCTTTAATTTTTCTCATTGTCTTTTTCAACCAATATAAAGTGATACTTTTTCAGAACAGTAACTCTATCTATGCTTGTGTTCCTAGCCTAGCAAGCTTTTATTTAGCAAAAATTTGAAACCAATAAATCTGTGACTGTGAGCTGTGCGGCTGACCATTATATATGTTTTTTTTTTAAAGAACATCAGTATATATGACTTAATTACAAAAAGAAAGGATCTATAGGATTCACGTACTATGACAGACAATAAAAGAACAAACATTAAAAAAAGATGTTATCGTCAAACAGTAAATTCAACCTACCGCACAGACGTATTTACTGTCCTTTCTTTTCTCTAATTCTTAGTGTCTAATGAACATGATGCACGATGACTGATGATGAGCTGAGCAATTTACTGGCCATGCAATGATTTTTTTTTTTTGGTTAAAGAATTGTGTCTGGATTTTTCATTTGTACGTAATATACCAAACCCAACCTTTTAATCGTTGGGTTGATAGGCCTTTAACCATAATAATTATATAATAGTCATGGTAAGTAACCCAAGACATTATTATCATTTTTTGGGTAGTAAAGTTTCTACGATTTTTTTTTTCATGTAAATTTTATTATTCTTAATCATTTTTCAATCAAGTTTTATAATTATTTTTTTATTAATTAAGTCTTATTATTATGAAATCTTTATTAAATAAGTCTTATGTGTAATTTTCGTCCAATATTACTGAATTGACACTTATCTTATGGCACATGACACTATATCAAAATGTACAAGTGATGTGTCAAGATGTCCTCGTTATCAAGGCTTAATTGATAAAATTTAAAAATCATAGGATTCAATTAAATTTTTTATAAGACTTCTTAAGATAATAAACTTTAGAATTTATCTAAATTGAAAAATTCTAAACTTAATCCTAAAATAATAAAATCATAATCCAGGCTACTTTAAGCAAGTGGCTGAAAATTATCGTTTGGAGAACAGGAGGAGTAATTATGATGTTCGGGGGGAGTAATTTGAAATTGAAGTCGATTATTACGATAATAATCCCAATTCCCAAGTAACGCATGTTAAGTGGATGGTTGATTTATCACGGCTACAAAATTAACTCAACAGGAATCCCACCACTACTAGAAACATGCCAGTTTGCGACCATTTCTTTGTGACAAAAATTTTCGGTCACAGTTTGTGACTGAAATTGTGACCAGAATTGCTTGTATAAATTTTGTGACCATCTTTGTGACTAATTTTTTTACTTTTGAATGTGACGAATTTATTGGTCGCCACCTCTTTAAAATGGTCACTAATTTTTTGCGGGAACATAATTTTTTCCCTCCAAGAAGTTTGTGACCATTATATTAGTCACAAAAAATGGCATAAAAATCGGTCATAAAAATTGGTCACTGCTTGTTCACATTTTTTTGTGACCAATTAATTTTGTCACTAAGTTAGAAAACTAGTGACAAATTTTTTGCGGGAAAAAAAATTTTTCCCTCCAAAAACGAAAAGATTGTGACAAAAATTTTTTTCACAAGAATAAAATTCACGCGGCGGTAAGCCATGTACTTGGACACAAAAGGTAATTAGGTCAAAAGTAAAAGTTTGGATTTTCCCAAAATCTTATTTTTCTAAAACCTCAAAGTTACAAAATAGCCGACCTCTCCCAAACCCTCTCTAAATTATCTCTCCATCTCCATCTCCATCTCCTATAATTCTAATGTAACAGCCCGGGTAAAAATTTTGGATTTTTACCGGACTGTAAAAGTCTATTTACCGTGATTTACTGTTGAATTAATCTTGGGTAATTAATTCAAGGTAAATCGGGAGTCGTTTTTCGAAACCGAAGGTTTTCCCGCGCTCGTGATTTTCTTGTCAATTTTTCGGAACTAAGTTGGTATTTTTCGGGTTTCGGAATTTCTCGGAAAATCACACCGGAAAATAACTAGGGAGGTATCAGTTATTTTCTGGTCCGGATCGGATTCGCCCGTAATGCAGACGAACTGCATTATTATTAATCACAAGCTTAATAGTAACATTCAATAGTAACATTCAGTTTATAAAAGGAAGAGAAGCCGGTGGAAGAGCAGAAGAAGAGAAGAAGAAAAAAAAAAGAAAGAGAGAAAAAGAGAGAAAAAGAAAAAGAGAGAAAAAGAAAAGAAAAGAGAGGGAAAAAAAAAGAAGAAAAAGGAGGGAAAAATAAAAAGAAAAAAAAAAGACCAATCAGGAAGTAGAAAAATAGGAAAAAAAGAGAGAAAGAAAAAAAAGAAATGAAAAAAAAACAACAGAAAATAGAAAAGAAAAAGAAGAAGAAAATAGAAGAAAAAGAAAAGAATTACCGGAAATGAAAAGAAAAAGAGTATGGTGAACAGTTCGTCACCTCACCGCCGCCTCTGAACTGTTCACCACAACGACCTCCGGCCGTCTCCCCGCTGCACCGCCGCCACCACCGATTCCGGAGAGCAGAGGCGACCAAAACCTTGCCTTTCCCGTCGCTTCCCGCTGCCGGAGACGCCCACACACGCCGTTGACCCGTCGTGCAACCCGCGGGTCGTGCCTTAGCCGCTCCTGCTTAGCCCGTCGACGACGCCAGCGCTTCCTTCTGCCACCGTCGGAGTCGCTTCCACCTCGCCGGCCTCGCGACACCCTCCTCGCACCGCGTCGCGCCGCCGCCGTCGTCACCAGCCGCTCAACCCGCGAGGTGAGTAGATCCGGATCCGTCGACCCGCGTGCCTGTCCGGGTCGCGCCTGGGTCTGGATCCGGGTTGCCCCTCTTCTGCATTTAATTAAAAAAAAAAAAATTATATATATACTTTTATTGAAGCGCCCCGACCCGTATTTACCGTAGCACAGTAAACACGTGCCGAAACTATTCATTATGATAGAACAGACAGTACAACATGTAAATATTATACAATAGCAACTATCAATACAGCTGTCACCCACACTCGGGGACCATTATTCAAACCAACACAGTGCTCTCAGCAGCAGCAGATAGTATCAGTAATATACATATCACAGGAAATCAGCAATACGGCAATACAAGCAATAGAATAGCAGCGGAAGACTTATGCACATGCAACGGTGGTATGGATCCGGAGTCAGGTGGAGAAGAAGAACAGCAGCCATCGAACGTCGTACCTGAGCTACGGAAACAACTTATCCTACGGGATGATACCCCGCAGGCGAGGGATGAGTCCGAAGTGCTCACCGACCAAGGATAAACAGTGATATGCAGGCAACCGTAATACTTAAAAGCAAACACAGGTAAGCAACAACATATCAACAACTGAAACAAGGCCAAAAGAATGCTTAATTATTATTACCAATTTTATCTTCCGGGCCCCCGTCACTGGACAAGCTAGGGTCGTACCTGGTTATCAATTAATTCCAGATGCTAGGTCAAAAACCAGTCCACATAGCAGATCAACCGGATATTCGGCATATCCGAGCCACCGCGGATATTTGGCATATCCGAGCCACTGGGTATTCGGTATACCCCAACCTCAGGCGACGTCATGCCAACCAGATATTCGGCATATCTGAGCCTCTGCGGATATTCGGCATATCCGAGCCACCGCGGATATTCGGCATATCCGAGCCACTGCGGATATTCGGCATATCCGAGCCACTGGGTATTCGGTATACCCTAACCACAGGCATGACGGGCCAACCAATCAAAACCGACCATAGCATCCCAAAATTAATTATCAAGCCATCGGGTCGTACCACTACTTTCCACATGACAATTATATCAACATCTCAAATCAATTCCAATCTCAATTCCAATTTCTTTTTCACAATTTCCACAGTCAATAGTTCAACATCAATCTCAGCGTAATATCCACACAATCAATATCATAGTTCAAAGCAACAATAATACCACAGCAGTAATCAAACATCCAACAATTCAGCAGTTCAATCGAACAACAAAACACACAAGTATTACAGGCAACATAACAAGGGTTATCCATCCTCACCTTAGCCGATATCAACTATGAAACTGTTCGGCAAGTTCCAAGTCCGGTTCCTCAGCAAACTGCTCGTTATCAACTCCTATACCAATCAATAATATGCACATATAAGATGGTATGCAAATGTTATACTAATACTGTATACCGTAATTTAAATATAAACCCAGCTCGGTTACTCTCCCGGATTATTTCTCCATTATTATCATCATTCACCATTTATTTCAAGGTGTCAAAATACCCTTCTATACTTATTCCTATACCCGGGTACTTTTCCGGTATTTTACTACCTTGGTAATACCCTTTCCAAAATTTATTCCCTAGGTATGTACTTTCCAAAATATTATTTCTCCAAATTATTATTTCTCCCATATGTTGTATACCATGTATTTTCCAAAATTAATTTTCCTCAAAGTATTTATTTTCCATACCATAGTATATTTTCCCCAACCTTACTTTTATTTTCTTCCATTTAATTTCCTTTTCCTAGATTTATTTCTTTTCTTTCTTTTTTTTTAAAAATCCGGACTGGGCCCAGAACCCAAGCCCAAAGCCTAATCCAACCCAACCTCTCTAACCCATCTCACCCTAAGCCCAACACAAAGCCTTAAGCCCAAGCCCAACAGAATCAAACCACAACCCATCTGACCCAAACTCAACCCGCGACCCACATCTCATTTCCGGGTCGAGCCCCTACAAAACGGGTCGTGCTCACCTTGACCCTTAGGCGACGGCAGCGCGAACAGCTCGGCGGACGGCGACGGGCAAGGCGAGCTGAGTGATGCGGGGACGAGGCCGGCTGGAAGCAAGGCGGCGGCTGGTGGTGTCGAGGTGGGGCGCGGCTGCAGCGTTGTCGGATCCATCCCGCGGGTCGTGTCGGCGACGAATGGCAGGCGGCAGTGAGGAGGCGCAATCGGGCGTCGTGGCAGCGTGCCGGCGTGCTGCTGTGTTGAGGAGCGCAGGGGGAGGCGGCCGGTCGAGAGGAGAAGGGAGGAGGAAGGAATAGTTGATGGCGGGGTGGTCTCGGCCGGTGGAAAAGAAAAGAAAGAAGAAGGAAGGAAGGGGGTGGTGGTGACGTGGCGGGGTGTTAGTGTGTAGTTGTATTATTTTTTTTTTCTTTTCCTCTTCTTTCTTTCTGGTTCAAGCGAATTGCAGGAAGTGTTGGTGTTTTTTTTGATTAAGTTGGTTGCAGAAGAAAACTTGGCAGAGGAAAATAAAGGTGAAGGTTGTGTACTGAGTAATTGTGCATAAAGACAGGTGATGCACACGTTAAATAAGCAGAGAAATAACTGGTTAATCACAGGCGTAATAGGAATTGGCGGCTGAATAATTGAACTTCAATTATGCAGTTACTATGCTGCATGTGAAGTGTGGCCCACCTGGACCAGAAAATATCCGGTATTCCCACTTATCTTATTTCTGGTCCGATAATTCGAGAATAACCCGGCTTTTTCCGAAGACTCCCGGACCCGGAAAAATCCCAACTTGGTCCGTAAAATCCGCAGAAAATTCCCGAACGTAGGACTATGCTCGGTTTCGAAATCCAATACTCAATTTACCATAATTTAATTACCCAAGATTAAAAATCAATGGTAAATTACTGTACATTAACTTAAACAGTCCCGGTAAAAATGAAATTTTTACCTGGGCTGTTACA
>JAKUCV010000229.1:3426-44488 GCA_028386065.3 Turnera subulata | reverse complement strand
TTCCGTCATCATTTATTTTTTGTGAAAACAAAATCATACCAATCCAATACCAAAAATATATCCCAATCCAATATATATATTGGATTGGGATATATTTTTGGTATTGGATTGGTATGATTTTGTTTTCACAAAAAATAAATGATGACGGAACTAGTGACGAAAATTATTATCATTGTGACCAATTTTATTAACTCACGATTCAGTATAAAAAGGAAGCAATGACCATATTTGTGACCATTTCAATTGTGACAGAATTTTCATCACACCGTATTTGGTCACAATTTGCGTCAAGAATTTCCGTCTCACCATATTTGGTCATAGTTCTAGTCAGAATTTTTTTGGTTGCATATTTCGTCGCAAATATTGGTCGCAAATTTAGCCACAAATGTAGTCGCAGATTCCGTCACAAATAAATTGGTCGCAAATTTTGTCGCAAATATGGATCGCAAATTTAGTCACAAATATAGTCGCATATTCCGTCACAAATACATTGGTCGCAACTTTTGTCGCAAATATTGGTCGCAAATTTAGTCACAAATATAGTCGCAGATTCCGTCACAAATAAATTGGTCGCAAGAACCGTCACAACTTGATTTGCTACCTCAATTTAGCGACCAATTTATTTAGTCAGAAAATGAGTCACAAATGAGGTTAGTGACCAATTTCAAGGTAAAAAAGGTTGCAAAGTTGGTTGAAAAACAACAATTTTCTAGTAGTGCACATCGTCAAAACTCACATCAGGTTGTATGTTATAGAAAGAACCAATGCAAATAATCAATGTCGGGTCACGTAGCGCTGCCCTGTTACCAAGCGGCACACCAAGTAATTACACGTGGCCGTGATCACGAACCTACTTACCAACTAGCCAATGAGTGGCGGACTCTGAAAAATATTTTTTGAGGGGCCAAAAAGATAAAATAAACCGAAGTTTAATTTTCAACCTCTAACTAATTTTGGGAGACTATGGTACCTACCAGCTCTGTTGTGTTTGCCACTGTGGTTGACACTTGTACAAATACACATATGATACATAAAATCAAAGTACAACATGAACTATTTTAAAAATTAATAAAATATACATTCTTAACAACATGAATTTGAAGAAACATTCTTTTAAGAAATCAGGAATTTGGTTTTAAAATAGCTGGTTTGGTTGTCATATTTTTTTTTCTTTTTGTACAATATCTTCAATTTCTTTTAGTGCCATTGCTTCATATTTAATTAGGATATGGTGCCAATGCATTTCTTCTTTCTCTTCTTCAACATTTTTGTTTTGTTTGCCAACAATAGTGATTATTTGTGTGACACTCCAAATCAATGAAGGCGAGAAATAAATCCCTATACTAGTGAAGGGATCTGACAATAAATAACTTTTAGTATGCTTTTAGAATCTAGACCAAAAGAGAAACAAATGAACTAGATCTATATAAAGAGAAAAGATCTTCAAAGATTATATACTTGGAAGTGGTATTAAAAACTGTATGTAAGTGTATTTGATGCGGGGTCCAAATTCGGATTTTCTAGTAAAGAAACAAAAATTATTTAATTTTTTCTACCCGATGCTACCTAGCTTTGATGAGTAGCAGAAAATTGTGATTTAAAAAACCGTTTGGAAAACAGGAGGAGTAATTTTGACGTTCATTAATGTCCCAAGTAATGCCTTTCAAAATCGGAAAATTATGTACCAAGCGGGACACCGAGGCATTTGGATGTGAGGATAAAATTATTACCATTTCTTAGCCAGAACCAATGTCTGACTGACACGTAGACAGTAACCGCAGGCGGACAAAGGACTCATGTGGATGCCTATGGATACCTGACACATGGACAAATGAACAATTGACACATCGGACAGACATAAGAATGAAAAAAATATTAATTAATAAGGGAGTAAAATGAAGGAAGAAAAAATAGTTTTAGTTCCTCGTACGTGTATCGCATGTACAATTGATTTTCAGAGAAATGGAGGATTTTAATTCTATGGTCCTATATTTGGTTCTGTCGTAAGTTTGTAAAACTATTAAATCTTTGGTCGAACTAATTTATAATATAATTTCTTTCTCACCTAATAATAATAAAATATTAAATATTAAAGTAATATTTTAATAATTCACATAATTATCCTAATTTATTTGTAGAGCTCATCTCGGTTTTGTTTTAAAGCGTCCCGATGTGGGTGGGGTAGGATTTAGGTAGAATTAGAATTGTAATAAAAAATTGTGTAGATTCTTTTTTTTTTTAAGTAAATAAAAGTTAGATTCACAGACTAACTGTATAAAAGATGAGAAAAGATCTCGTAATATAAAATATTCTAACAACATGAAAGTTAATGTGACCTAATTATATCAGTATATTTAAACTATATAAACATCAAATCAAATTAAGCCTAAAACAAGTATCAGTTTAGATGGTCTCACACCAATATTTTTTTTAAAAAAAAGAATTCAATTCTTCATTAAATTTGTTTATATCGGTTTGATCATCAAGTAATTCGAATAAAACGGAAATGTTCGCCCCTAAACTTTGAAGTTCCTTATTTTTAATTGTCAAGATTTCAAGAACATTACCACAATTGCAAGTAAAAAATGAGCCCACCTCTTATGATATTTGAACTTCTCCTATGTTGCAATAAAGTACAATTAAAAAGCATACATTGTTTGAAACAAA
The DNA here is from genome assembly GCA_028386065.3 of Turnera subulata. Taxonomy (NCBI): domain Eukaryota; kingdom Viridiplantae; phylum Streptophyta; class Magnoliopsida; order Malpighiales; family Passifloraceae; genus Turnera; species Turnera subulata. The sequence continues at coordinate 41,821 of JAKUCV010000229.1, read as the reverse complement.
TTTGACAATTCAATTCCATTTAGTAGTTGTAGTTTCTACTCACCTAGCTAATTTAGTTTCTCAAGCTAAAGCTAATTAGCTAAGCAAGGGGTTAAATACATTTTACCTACCCTAACTTTATTTAAAAAACTAAATCCATACCTCACTAGAAATGTGACATGCAAGCAAGTATACGCGCCACAGGGAAGCGTGTGGTAGCATTCTCACTTCTTTCCCTTTGTGCCTTTCAGCCTTAGCGTCAGTCCCACCCACCGCACTAAGATTGTTTCATTATTAGACGGCCTACTTAGTTTTTGGCCAGCCACTTTTAACAAATGGGGCGGCTCACATAATTAAAAGGAGCAATTAGGAGCCTAAATTGCCCACCCTTAAATTAATTCTCAAGAGATGCAATTTCTTTTGAAGTGGGTAAAACCATGATCATATATATATCAACTTAAAAGAGTGCTTTCTTTTTGTTGAACAACACTAAAAAAAGGTGTCCATATCAATTCTCCTCCGTTGTATTGTTCCGGTTTCCCACTTTCCATGGTCAAATACGAAGTTGGTCAGTTACCTTGTTGGGAAACCATTAACATAATACATACTCTTTTTATTACTAATTGGACTTTGGTCACCAGTATACATAAATAGATTTAGGTCACCGAACGTTACTATTCTCTGTTGAAGCAGGATCTTCAATGGGTATCAATCACTTTGCCCTGCAAGGTAAATCCTTAATAAATAAAGGGCATCTTCTTCCTACGTCTTTAATGCTTTTCTTCCCCCTAGTTTGAAGGTTTAATTTCTGGTGGAAAAAAAGTGAGGGACCAAGGCAAATCATCTTGCCGTTGGATGAATACTATTTTTACTTACTAATTTGCCTTTGGTTTTATGAGATGTAAAGGGTGTAAACTACCAAGCTTTTGATCATATACTATAATTTAAGGTTGCAAAATTTAAAAGAATGAGCAAGGCTTAAAAAGATGAAGTGCCTTTTCCCCTTTTTGGTGTTCATGTGCTGCAGATGGAATGATGCCCAATTCTCACGTGCATTCTAGGGTAAAACATACATATGAAATTGCTAACGTTGAGATATCATTCTGTTTGGATAATAATGATTAAAATATAAAATCTCATCTTAACTTATCTTATAATGATGTCTTTTGACCAAACTTTTTTTGTCGATTATCTTGTCTCAAGGAAAATGATTACCTTGATTTTTTAATTAGAACCACCAAATTCAAATCATTAACCCGTGCACGACTTAGCTAATTAATCGGTAATTGGTCTAAAAATAGGATAAAGTACCAAAAGAGTTCTTCCTAGATTCACATAAGGGTTGGTTCAATTTCAAGCTCATAGAGTACATTGATTCTACTTTTTTGAAATTAGCCAAAAGAAGAAGGCCCATGGGACCGGGTTGCTTTTTCCTGCATTATAATTATGTCGAATGAAATATGAGAATTACCAAAATCTAAGATGAACAAAAACAAGGCAGTTCAGCAAAAAGAAAAACAGAGAAGCGAACAGTTCAAGCTAAAAAAGGAAAAAAAAAAAATTATACTACTATCCAACTATTCTTCATGTCCTACGCAAAGGGAAATGCAAGGGGAACTTTTCACTTTCTTTTAATGCTAAAGGGGACTTAATTTACATGCATATATTAATGTACGTAGAAAAGTTAGTACTGGTGGTGATAGATACGAAATCAATTTTTTTTTTTGAGAAACAATACGAAATCAATTTAATCCACTTAGAATGAGTTTTGTTCATTCCATAAATGGAATCCACACATGGAGTTTGTATAGATTCATTCAACGTGAACATACTTTTTTTTTGAGAGATAACGTGAACATACTTAAATAATACGTTAATCAAAAAATAATACGTTAATCATGAATCTCTATGGAGTTTTTATTTTTTGGGGAAGAGGGGTGGGCGAAAGCGGGAGAGCAGAGAATTGTCCACGAAAGATGCTTAATCTCTGGATCGAATTTTTTTGAATCGAAAATTTAGAACGGCTGATTTGCTAAGTGATGAAAATACAAAAAGAAATGGTAATATTTTTTGAGAAATGGTAATTAGTTCACCATAAAAGTGACAGAATTCCTTATCATATGCTAAATTTATCTGTATTACGTTTGAAGTATTTATCGATAGGCGGGGCATACATGATATCTAGTAAGAGTATCCATATATATAGGCTAGGCTTTCACTGAAACACCCCGACCTAAATTTACCCGTCTAACAGTAATTACCAACAATAGTGCCGACACGTGGCACAAATTGTGTAATACAACAGAAAATCGGCCCAACAACAATAGACTAACGCCCGGTGTCGGGTACAATAACAATAATAGCACAGCGGAAGCAATTTTTAATAATCACAGCAAAAGCATGAATTGACTCGATGCAAAGCTATGGATCCAGATCCGTCGGAGGAGATGCCGCAGCCTGCCATGACGCATACCTGCATAAAGAACAATAAAGCCTGCCGATGGGGCAGGTGAGGGGTGAGATTCTCCATAATCTCACCGACACATAGCCTATGATGAATAACATAGCATATACATAACAACAAGAGTACATCATTACGGCATACGAGTAGTGAACAAAACACTGATCCAATACAGCCACAAAGAACAATGCGGACTATGCAAATGTCCGCCCCATCGACTATGCAATGCTCTGACCATCTAATACTGACTGTACCATACACTAGTGCCCGACCAGGACACTTCAACTCGACTACGTAATGGGTATCCGACCCGGTCTCAACAGACTATATAATACATACTCTAGTCCTGACAGACTATAGTCAACAGAGGCTCCTCATCGCATGGTAACATACCGATACTGTGCTTGCTGATCATCTAACCCGGTACCAAAACAAACTCAAATCACGTGAGCCTCGCTCACCGGGTAGCCGGCAACCTGCACGGACCATACCCAACCAATATCACAAACCGGTCCCCGGGTAGAATCACAACACAACACGGTAACAGCAGTCACCACAGCAACTCGTAACCACTACAACAACAATTCTCATTAATCCCGATCTCTGGGTATCGACATACCCTTAGAAATAATAATTACCCAACCGTCGACCACAGCCGACAACCAACATATCTCATTATCCTATCAAGATGACAAGTGATACTCACCCGACAATTATCAAAAGAAACCGACAATAAACAAAGGACAACTGGCAACCGATGCCAACAACAATAGACTACACAAGACCAACGACAACAACAACACCCGCAAACTGGCAACCTATGCCGACCACGGTCAACTGACTATACTGACAACCTCCCAGGGTATGATCATGAGACAACATGCATATGAACATAACACATCACAGCCCAACAAAGCAAAAACACATTTCAATCAAAGCTGAGCCAAGGCCAAAAGAATGCTTAATTACTTCTATTACCAATTTTATCTTCCGGGCCCTGTCACTGGACAAGCTAGGGGTCAGACCTGGATATCAACATATTTCGGGTGCCAGACCAAAATCAAGAGAGCCCAGGGATCGACATCCCAAAAATACGAACCCAGGGATAGACATCCCAAAATAGTAACCCAGGGATAGACATCCCAAATAAATCAACGGGATAGACATCCCAAGCATAGACATGCTTCCACAAGAACCCAGGTCAAGGCCACCACAAAACAGTCTTTACCCATCGAGTCAGACCACTACTTCCCAAGTGACATTAAAGTCGTCCACACAATTTCCAATTATCCAATTTCCATTTCCAATATCCATTATCAATTTTCCATGTTCAATAGTCCAACAACAATCACAACACAACATTCAGAGATTCAATATTACAGTCGGAAATCTCAACAGCAATAATCACGGCAATCAAATATCCAACAGTGAAAATCTCAGCAGTTCAATAACAACAAAGCACACAAGTAATTCGGCACATATCAAAGGAAATCTACTCTCACAATAATTATCAGCAAATATCACAAAGTTATCAACAACAATAACCATAAGATGCAGTGGAACCTATGTAGTTCCAAGACCAACCATCCCGGTTATCACGGGTGGAATGACGTATATGCAACCTCACCTGATACTCCTCAGAAGCTGGTATCCGGTAAGCCTTGATATTCCTATAATATAACAACAATAATCACTTATATTGCACAACAAAATGATTATGCATGATGCCGGTTAAGAATTATTAGGCGGCTTATCAGTTCCTTTTATTATTTCCATAATTATCTTATCCATTCTTGTGGAATTACTAACAACCTATTTTCCATCTGATATACCAATCATATCCATCATAAGTCAAACCAAAACCGAGCGGCCAAGCCGACATCTCGGCCCTTAGGCTGCTTATGACAAGAAAGCATATATACACATACGCTTATATGTAATGTATATTTAAGAAAGCATATTTGTAAATAAGTCAAGTCACGACCCGTTAAATACTTATAGTCCATATGACGTAAATAATATTATTCCCGATTAAATACTAAATACTTATGTGTTTTATATACAATAATTATATAATTTGGGGACGATAAATATGTCAAAATAGTATATCCTATAATAACTCGTTTAATGGAAATTATTTCCAACGGTATGAAATTAACGTAGCCAATGTATAGCATAAAATATTTATGCGAATTTTTTTATAATTAAATATCTACATATATAATCATAAGTACATGTATACATAAAACTATAGGTGTTTAAGTAAGGATATAGTCTAACAATATATAAGTCGGTGAGAATAGCTGCAATACATTATATTCATATACTTATAATAGCTTAATAATTAAGATAAGGTAATGTTCAATATTATTTTTACCTAAGAGAAATATAGATAACGTCATAAAAGTATAACTATATATAATACCGATACTATTTAAGTTATTAAGAGTAAATGTAATAGTTATATATGTCTAGGCCTTTTATCGTTATTAGCCCGAGTAAAGCGTAAATTCGATAATCCGAAAAATAAACAATACCATGGGCCTTCTTTTTAGCCCAAACGGATAAACAAATTAAAAGCATAGATAAAAGACATAAGTGAAATTAAATCACAATCCATAAAATTAATATTAGCTTAAATAAATTAAACGTTCGCTTATTAACGTCGTTATAAAAGTCCGAGTCCGTTATTGTTCGTGAAATGCCCAAAGGGTCCGATAATTACCCAAAAACTCGATCCCGGGTTCACCGGAAAATACCCGAGACCTCGCCGGAAAATCACCCGAGACATCGGAATCTCGCCGGATTCCGGCAAGTACTGTTCACAGCAGCCCATAGCAGCCCTCGGTTACTGTTCATCAGTGAACAGCACACCAATCCCACGCCACCAAAGCCACAATCCGAGCACCAACATCACCACCATGGTTGCAGCTACTCTCCGGTGGCCGGAATTCCACCAAACAGCCACATCCACTAACCAAAACACCAACACCCAAGTCCACAACAACATCGTCAGCGGCATCATCACCTCCACTAACGGCAGAACCTAACCAAGGCAGTCAACATACCCACCAAATACACAGCCAACACAGAAACCAAAACCCCCAAATCCAAAAACACAAACCAAAAATCAAATTTTAGAAACCCACAATAATTAATTGAAACCCAATTAACAACGAACCGCAGAGGAAACGAAGAGAAGAGAGGGGGAGGCGCAGCCGAAGACTTACCCAGTCTTGGCAGCGGCGGCGTCAGTTCGGGGAGGAGGACAGAGGCGGTGGGTTGCAGAAGTAGGGAGGAGATCGGCACCGTAGGAGGCGGCGCGTCCCTTGCCTCGGTGGTGGCGAGCTTGCCTTGGTGGTGGCGGCGTCGTTGGCTGCAGCGACACCGGAGGAAGGCTCCAATTAGGTGACAGGAAGGGGAGACGATGGCCACGGTTGCGGCGGTGGTGGGGGAGACTTGTGAGGGAGAGGAAGGAAGATGGAGGTGGTGGCGGCGCTTGGTGGTCTTCGTGGGTGGCTCGGTTGCAGGGGTCAGGGGAGAGGAAGGGAACGGTGGCAGGTGGTGGTTCACGGTGGTGGTAAGTGGGCTGAAGGTGAAGATGCGAGATGAAGATGTTGATGGCGGCGGAGAAGGGAGAGGCAGGGGAAAGAGTTGGAGAGGAACAGAGTTGATGATGACGAGGTTGGCAGAGAGGAAGGAAATGAAAGAGGGAGAGGGTGCAGAGAAATTGGGGAAGAGGGGAGATAATAAAGGAGAGGAAAAGAAATGAAAACAGAGAAGAAACAGGAAGGGGGGGGCCAACGTGAAGAAATTAGGGGAAAGAAGAAGAAAAGAATAAAAGAAATGGGGAAGGAATAAGAGAGGTGGAATAATAAAGAAAAAGAAAGAAGTGGGGTAGGGCGGCGGAATAAAAACCGGGAGAGAGAAGAATTAGCCCGGGAGAGGAAAACGTGTCACGAGCATCGGCCGAATTTGTTTGTCCGTCGATGACCAAAATATCCTCCGTACCGGCTTTAACCCGTTAAAAGTACAAGGGTATATCCGTCTTTCTGTCAAATTCCGTCCCGTGTCCGAAAATACAACTTGGGCTCGGAAAATCCGACTAATTTTCCTGAGCGTCGCCCAAGTCTCGGAATTCGAAACCGAAACTCGGTTAGCCGTGTAGAATTCTCGGAAGTTCTAGGTAACCCTCGGAATCGAATTCCGAGGCTCGGTTAACGAGGATACTCCGGAACATCGTATATCCTCGGCGATCAAAACGAAGTTCGGTTACTCCCGATAACTTCGGAAAATTCGGTGCGGTAGAATTCTCAAATTACAACGATAAAATTTTATTTACCGTCGTAAGAGTTAAAACGACTCGGTAAAATCTCAAAAATTTTACCCGGGTCGTTACATTCACTTTAAATTTTTAGCTAGCTTTTTTATTATATATATTTTCGGTATTTGCAAAAACATGGCATCACTTGGTTGGCTCCCATCCGGTGGAAAAGGATTTATCACTCTAATTGACAATATATACCAGCCAATAGCAACCAAATATAAGTAGTTGAAAAACGTAAAAAAAAATTACGATAGATATTGTCTAGAAGAGGAGACCTTTCCATCACAATTTTCTTCTCTTACCAATGATCGAGCAAGATTGCCGGGTGATGCTAACTTGCAAATTAAATTACCGACAAAATTAAACATGATTTGGTTCAAGTAGATTCTTGATTGATGCACACGCAACCATTTAGTAACGAACAACATAATTAGAGAAAAGTTAAAGTTAATTAGAGGACAAATCTAATCATTTTCCCTCAAATTAAGCACATTACTTTGCATGCTCGGTTGTTCTATAATGTACTCAATGGATAGGACAAAAGGATGCTATATATTCTTCCGATGTGTTCTGTTAATTGATTGGTCACGCACCAGAAAATGTATATATTTAGCGACATTAGGTTCATTTTGTACCAATAATTTGTGGCATTGCTACTAAAAAATAGGGGAAAATCGAGTTAACAATTGAAAAGGTGTAAAGAACACCATTAACAAGTATGGCCAAATACAAACGAATTAAGATGTCCCCATTTTATCCAGGAAATCTATCTTTTTTAGAAGCACTCGAAACGCCTCATTCCAACTTTATGTATCATTCCTTTTGTTTTATTTTTTTCTTCACAATATTCACATGCTAGTCGCCTTTCCGTTTGTTGGTTATCTCACTTTTGCTTCATGTGCCCCCAAAAAAATCTCTCTTTTGCTTCAATAGATATAGCTTTGCAAAAGTGAAAAGTTTATGCGCCAAAATTTATGTGCCTCTGTGCAATTTATTTTATTCGAAGCTTAGTTAATAATGCTGGCTATAGTACTAGCTAGGTTAGGCCAAGAGAGAAATATTTACTGGTATTTTTACAAATCCTTGAGAATATTATATATATACAATTTTCCACGTCATTAAAGTTATTAGCAAGCTTATTGAGCGCCACTACCTTAATTATCATCTGTACCAAAACAGAAGATTTATTATTTTGTATACCATGCCAGCACTTATTCTTGTGATGTCTATTCAATTGTCCTCTAGTTATAAATACAATCGTAGATATATAATGCAGATCTAGTTGTTTACATAACAAGAATAAAATTCGTTCTGAATAATTTCCCCAACAAAGTAAAGGTGTTTGTCATACTACAATGTATTTTTTTCTCTAAAAGCCCCGCACATTAATTGTAGCCATTTAAATGCTCTCGATATACAATTAAGACAATCCTTCCCAAATTTGAAACACGACCCAACAAGTCATAATAACAGAAGAAAGAGAGGAAATGCAAAGAAAAGAGATGAAAGATAATTACAGATAGGGCGACGCTCTTGGTTTCCAAATATGGGAAGAGACGAAGGGAGTACTGAGTGGCACTGCCACTAGACCACCATGCAAAGTAAGCAAGGAAGAAGCAACAAATGCTGCTGCTGCTGGTATAGCAGTACTACGAAGTAATATACTAATACTATCTTTCAAGGGAAGGACGGCCCTACCCTATAAGTAGAGGACCAATAACTCCCTCCTCTGCAGCAGCAGCTACCCCATTCCCCAACAAAACAAAGAATCTGTACATATCTCCCAAACCCCTCAAGCCCACTGTCTCTTCTTCAAAGTGAGCGCGTGAGGGAGAGACGGTGCTAGTTGCAGTGAGGAGGAAGGGAGATAGGGAAAGGTCATGAGTCATGGGTGGGTTAATATACTTATAATAAATGATAATATTAATAAGAAAGAAAAAGTTGAGGGAGGGAGGGAAGAGGGGCCCTGTTTATTAGGGGAGAACAGTAGTGGAGTGTGACTAAAGTGTGTGGCTTTTTGCAGAGAAAACCCTCGACTTTTACGCGGGTGCTTGCTGCTGCTGTTGCTGAGGACTGAGACTGGGGGGGTGGGGGTGGGGGTGGGGGGTATTGTATTACTGTGCAACACAAAATTGTGTCTGCAGCCTTTCATCGTACTTTAGTCGTGTCAAATTCAATCATCAATCGTCTTTTCTTTGCTCCTCTTGATATCACGCGCCCCTATGCTCGTCGTGGGGGGTATTGTATTACTGTGCAACACAAAATTGTGTCTGCAGCCTTTCATCGTACTTTAGTCGTGTCAAATTCAATCATCAATCGTCTTTTCTTTGCTCCTCTTGATATCACGCGCCCCTATGCTCGTCGTCGTGCCTTCCTTTGTAGTATTGTACCTACTACTTACTTACTTACTAGTAGTAGTACTCACTACGACTCACTACTTTTTCCTCTTTCTCTGCCACTCTTCTGACCATACACGTGGTGCCCTGCATTTTTCTTTTTTTTTTCCTTTTTACTAATGATTTTTTTTCTGGGATTTGTACTTGTCAGGTTGGATTTCATTACTGTTTCAATTTGGTAAATAATCTTTGAGAAAAAAAAATTGGTGATAAGATATGTGTTTTGAAACCAACAAAAAATCTTATTAGTATGCTTTGCTCCATCAACGGTAGATAAATCTTCAACCCGTGAACAGAATTGTGAATTTTGGTTGAAAATTTGACAAAACGTCAACTCAATATCAGTCAACATAGAGTGTAAGAACACTTTAACCAATACAGCAGAAAAAACTTAGTTCAAATATCAATAGAATATTTCTACTACTAGTATTTTTGTTAAACCAGAGGCACTAAACATATTTTATGGAAAAGAAATATGGGTTACTCTTTTGGCCAAAACAAACTTCTTCCCACGAATCCAACAACTCCCATATCACACACAAAAGGGAAAAGAATTGTTGCACCCGAGAAACACCATACCCTTAAAATTCGGGCTATATTACATTACATTATTTAATTTTTATTTTTTTGGGGGGAGGTTTCAATCAAATCAAGTCAATGTTGCTCAATTGAGGTAATGGGTACGTAATTTTATCCACAGGGCCATAGTATCGTACGTTATATATATATGCATACTATTAGAAGTACCACCACCCTAATTAACAGGTGCTCTCTCTCACTCCCTGCTTTCTCTGGGGAGAAAATTACTCTGTTTGGATCAGGAAGGAGTACTCTAATCCCAAGATTCAGGGGGGACACGTGGCGGGAGATGGGTGGTGGAGGGGGGTAGGGCCTAACTAGAGGACTTGCCAAAAGGAACTAGACCGGTCTTTGTCTGATCAGAGGCTGTCGGTTACCTATAATAAGGTTACATCGACAGGACCGTACAGCTCTAGCCTTGTAAAACGGAGCCAAAAATAAAACTCCCCTTGTTACTCTGTGACCTGACCTGAACCCTAACCTCCCCTCTCCTGTCCCTCTCTCTCGCCTGCAGTAATAATACATGTACGTGTAGATTAGCTTTTTCATTTTTTTGGTATTATTTTCTTTTTAAGAATTTTCATATATGAAGTTTAATTTTTTCGGGTCATTTTTAATTTTCAATTACCTATTTACTCTTCCAAATAAAGCTCGCATAACCAATAGTTATTGAAATGGTACTTTGATTTGATTGATGTACTCTAGAATCCTTTCCCGTGAACATTACTATATGCGCATTTTTTCTTTTGTTCAACACTAAATGGACTAAGATATTCTCTAACGAATAATGGATTTTTTGCTTCCCTCAAAAGGATGTTAGTATAGTATTGGTATTCTCATGGAGCAACCAGAAAGGTCGGTATATTAATTAGAAGGTAGGCCGGCAGTAAACAACCAAGGGCTGAGGCATTCACATCCTTGCTGTCTTCGTGCGCTAAACAGGGAAACAACACAGTTTTTACTTTTTATTTAAGTTCTTAGCATTTGTTTTTCATTTTGTTTTAAGGTTATTAAACCGTGCACTAAAGCTCATCCATTAGTTACTCCACCCAAATTAGATTCCTGAAAGTTGGTGTGATAAATGTTGTTGGGCACAAGCCCTTGAAAATCGTCCTCTTGTCTTGAGAATGGTTCTTCATTAATGTGGTTCGTACTTTTGGGATGTTCTAGAAAAAAATTGTTAATTTATCTAAATCCTAAATACTATGTTGGGCCATGAGCCCCATGATCCACCAATGTGATGGGTAGCCTTTTCATCCTTTATTTTGGTCCTACTATTACTTTTACGTTTTGGGCTTTTACGCTTTGTCGCATCCATGGCCATTATTGAAAAGAGGGAATTAGTTTTGCACAAACATAGGTGCGGGGAAAAAAGTTTCAAGTGGAGGGGGATTGAACCCGACGTGAATCGAACACGCAACCTTCTGATCTGGAGTCAGACGCGCTACCATTGCGCCACGGATCCACTTGATGATGCTTAATTAAACTTAATCTTATTTGTTTGCAGTATTTGTAACTAATCAGCAAAAAGAACTTCTTCGCATACTTTCTCATAAATTTCTGGTAATGATGCATGAAAAGTTAAGAAATTGTGATTCAAATCCTAAGTCAAATTGAATGCCAAAACCCTTCAATTAATATAAATGAAAAAAAAATTATTAATCAAATTGGCCCTGAAAATTTTGTGAACTTGATACTCTTAAATCTTGATAAACTCATATGACACTACCGCACTGGTTAACACTTCACATTGAAAATGGTTCTTCATTAAAGTGATTTGGTACTTTTGGAATATTCTAGTCTTCTAGAGATTTGCAAGAGTAAAGGGTGACCTCGACTTGAGGTCCAAGTCTAATTTATCTAAATAATTAAATACACAGGCATTCTTAACAAAATAATAAAAACTATGTTGGGCCATGAATCCGTCATCCTCCAATGTGATGGGTAGCCTTTCTATGGTTTATCATTCTAGGTTGTGGGCTTTTACCCTTTGTCCATTATATGGCCAGGATTATAAAAAAATGGAAATTAGTTTATGAGTTGAGAGAAAAATACAAGTGGAGGGGATTGAACCCGACGTGAATCGAACACGCAACCTTCTGATCTGGAGTCAGACGCGCTACCATTGCGCCACGGATCCACTTGGTGATACTTAATTAAAGTTAAACTTACTTAAATGATGTTTATTATTCAGCAATTGTAATTAATCAGAAAAAAAAACTTCCTAGCATACGTTCCCATAAATTTCTGTTAATGATGCATGAAAAAGTTGAGAAATTGTGATTCAAATTCTCCTTCAATCAAATTGAATGCCAAAACCCTTCAATTAAATAATATAAAATGGAAGAAAAGAATATTAATGATCAAACTGGCGCTGATAATTCTGTGAACTTGACACTCTTAATCTTGATAAACTCAGGGCACTAGTTACACTTCACATTTCATTTCGTATACAATCAATTTTCTTTGGAAATCTTCAAGTGGAAACTTACTTACGATGATGAAGCTCAATATCAATAGCCACCTCAGGTATTCGATCTGCTACCTTTCTGGGAGGCTTACCATACTGATGCAATGGAGTTGAATTGGTATCAAGTGAATGAAGGATCATCACCATAACAACAGAAGAAACAAACATGGGTATAGGACCAAAGAACCATAGCAACAAATTCAGAGCAAAATACAGTGCTCTAAGTCCAAGTGACCAAAAATCACTGCCTCTTATAACCGCCTTCTCCACAATCCTCACAGGGATGTCACTGTCCGGTGTGCTTATTAGGTAGTTGGCATGCACAAAGTGCCTTGCTGATTGAACAAAGCATGAAAAGGCTAGGAGAAAACAAGAGAGAAGGGTTATGTACTTTATGGAAATTGTGGAGGGTCTTGTGTCTCCATAGATGATTTTGCTTTCAAAGACATTTTCAGTTGAGTTTCCTAGCCAAGCCCCTATCAGAGAGCTCAGGGTTAAGGAGACTGATGCTAAGAATGTTGCTGATGATGTGTTGGAGGCTATCACACTTAGAGCAGTACTAACATCTCTTCTGTCAGCCTGCAAATGGGAATGGTATGTAGGTTTTATACTTGATCAGATAAAGTTTCGAGTTCGAGTCTTACATACTGTAGTCAACATGAAAAAGGAAAAAAAAAAAAAGGAAAAGAAAGGAGGCAAGAAGGAGTACTAGCCTGCTGCATAATTCTCTCAACCCAGGCTCTCTTGTCATTGTTATCAAAGCCGACTGCCGTGGTGTGAGGAAAATTAAGGTATCTGTATAAAAGGAAGAGGTGGTAAGAAAGCATGAGGAATAAGCCAGCAGGAACCAGCACCAAATCAAGGTACTCCTTTTGGAAAGCCATGATTCCTGCTTCTACAAGCCAACGGTAACCTACTGCAGTTTAATGGTTTGTTGTTTCAAGTTTAAGTATATAAATTCAAGTTTAAGTTTATAGTACAAGTGAATTTGTTGCTGTTATGGCATCCCTTAAGGCACCTTTGGTCACTTGTACTGTGAAGAAAAGTTGCAATTCTTTTTATATTGCCTTGGAGCATTAGGCAGGGAAGTGTTTAAGTTATTGTGCCAATTATCAAAATAATATTATCTTTATGTTCATATGTACCAAAAAAAATATCTTTATGTTGATTAGAAGCAAAATTTGCCTTGGGAAATCAGAGTGGAAAAACAGACAATCATTACTTATTGCTGCTAGCCTGCTACCATTATTCTTGTCACAGGCCTAATCCGTCATTGTATGGTTTGGATTCAAGGCTATGGTTTCAGCCGAAACTTCAAACTTTTGCATTGACAATCATATATAGTTCAATTGCTTGTTGAGTGCTCTCTCAAATGGCTAAAGTGCTGACACAATGAGAAATTGAATACATTTGTTTCCGTTATCATTTTAAAGTCTCACGAAGAACAATAGGCAGTTTGCCTTGACTAACATATGCCAATCCTGAATAATTAAAGACAGAAGAAGTTCATGGGTATCTTCTGGCACCTCGGCCTCTATTTGATTAAACAGATAATAGGATGATGGAAAGTTATGACTGCCCCAAAGATTTTTTTAGTTGGAATATCACTTGGCGTGTAGGAAACTAGCACATCTATAATGACATAACTTCTTACAAACATAAACTAATAACCAAAATCAATCTTGAGGTTTGACACAGAAGGATGAAAATTCTCCATAATTTTATCCGTCTTTTTCCTGATATAAGATGGAAAATGGCTTCCTATAATTTTCTACCATATCCTTCTTTTTAAATGCCAACCTTACACATATTGCACTCGCTAATCCCAACTTTTTGTTTGGTTGGTTATGTTTAAAATTCAGACAGACATGCTCTGGCTTCCTCTTAGTCCTTCTTGTCCTGTCTGCTGGATTCTTGTTTGCCAGAGAAATACTAAAAGATCAGGTTCACTTTTAACGTATATGGTGTGAGAATCTTAATAGAAGTAGACCCTCACATGAGAGGGCTGGTTATTAGGCGGACAAACTAATGAGAATGGTTGCGTTTTAGATTAATCATCGCAGCCTAGCTGTCACATAAATATAGTCACTGATTGATTATCCTGCTAGTCACTATAATTTTCTTTTAAAATCAGAATCACTAAATGAAGAAAATAGAGTTGGGAAATAATCCTCTTTTAGTGATAACTGTTGAACTGTCATGTTCCGTTTTCCCAAATCAGATTGTACAACTATATGGATGTTCCTTCTACATCTCCTTTTCTGTTGCTCCAGAAGCAAGGACTTGCATAGTAGTGAAATAATTTAGTCATATTATGCAGTGGCATGACCATCTGTGCTAGAAGCAACTCAGGTACATTGACCTTTGATATATAATTGGAGGAACAATGCAAGTTAGTTCACGCGCCCTTGCTACACACATGTAGAAGTTGTTGCTTCTAAGCAAACAATAGTTAACTATTGCTTGTAGCTAATAGGTAAAGACCTGCACATGGTTGGCATACGCAGCCCAATTTTATTTCCATTCTTCCGGTTCACATGCAGACACCAAGTCAATAAACAATTGTGGTGGACACAAAGCTGATCTAATATGAAAAAAAAATAGAGGATCATCTTTGAGCATTTACTTTCCTGCTATTCCTGGAACATGTACAGAGCATTACATTGGACCTCTTAGACAAGGAAAAATTCTCCATCAGGAATTCGATTTTGGGGGAATGAACATTTGGATTCCGACTAAACTTAGCAGCAGAAGCTTCTCAGTAGCTAAATCTTCCCCGGACAGCTGCGGTCGGGTTAGCCTTTTGACCATCTGCAGCACAGTATATATTATGCAAGGTAACTGTGTGGAAATCATGGTAGTAGAGGACGATTACCATAACAATTGAGGAAACAAACATGGGTATTGGACCAAAAAACCAAAGGATCACCGTAAGAGCAAAATACAGAGCTCGAAGCCCGAAATGCCAAAAATCATTCCCTTTTGTGACAGCAAACTGCGCCTTCCTGACATGCTTAATGTTATCCGGGGAGCTCATCAAGTAGTTGGCATGAACCAAATGCTTTGCAGCTTGTGCAAAGCCTGAAAAGGCAATAAGAAAACAAGTGAGAAGGCATATGTTCTTGATGAAGAGGGTGAAGGGGCTCCTGTCACCGTAAATTCTATTGCTTATGGCATTTTGAGAAGAGGTAGTTCCAAGCCAAGTTCCAATTAGAGAGCTGAGAGTCAAAGAGATTGTAGCCAAGTTGGTTGCTGCCCCTGTGTTGCTTGTAATGACACTTACAGCTCTATCCATGTCCTTCCCTTCACCATCTTTCCCCCTAGCCTGCATACAAGGATAAGCAAAAATATCAAGCCAAATACTAATTTGAGAAGAACTTAGGGGAGGAAAGGGGCTGGAAGCTGACTTGTGAAATAATGCTTTTAACCCAATCTTTCTTGTCCTGGTTCTCTAAACCAATGCTGGTAGAATCAGGATCAGTGTGGTGCTTGTAAAGAAGGAAAAGATTGTAAAGGAACATGATCAACAACCCAGCAGGGACCAAGAACAAATCAAGATACTCTTTATGGAGCTCCATGTTTGGAGTTCCTTGTCTGCTAGAGGCTGGGAGTGGAGATCAAACTTTTTAGGAGCTGAGGTTGTACTTGTACTTATAAATTACTCTTTAAGAAGAGGAATCATTATATTCGCTTAAGGATTCTCTGACTTCATGTAGAATGGTGGAAGAATGGTCGTGCATTTTTTTATTGCACCCACCTGCAGCCCACTAGACGGGAGAAAACTTAATATGTACTGGCTCAGGAAATACTATCTCCATCAAGTTTACGTAGAAAGGCCCGGAAAGTTTGAAGTCAATTTATATTTGTTTATGGACGACAGGTTCTATGGTATGATTTTTAGAGTTGGAGAATTAAGAATTCCTGTCAACACTTCGTTGCTGCTCATGCAACTTAGGTAAGCCATTTCCAGGTCTCTTTGGCTCTGTTTCATAACAGAGTACTGTATATCTTAAAACGAAAACTGTATGTTAAGGAGAAAGAAAAAAACAGAGAAATAAGAAAAGGCAATAGGCAACTCTTTCTAAAATATCTCACCTAACTATACACAACCATTTACAGAAAAGCTCATCAAAACCTATATCTAATTTTATGTCCCACAAAATAGGAACTGATTTATTGACCTGGATAACAACAAAGAAATAAGAAAAGGTGAGATGCACTAATTTTTAAGATAGATAACCCTTCTTCCATGCAAAAAAAATTAGCCAATGCCACAAGAAACTATTAGCCAACATCATTTCACAGTAATAAGCTTCGTCGTTTCAATTTCCACTCAGAGGTCAACAAAACAGTAAACTGAGATAATCTATGAAAACCAAAATTTGAGAATCAACAACTTTGTAACAATTATGTTCGTCCCACTTCTCCAGGCTCCCCGCTCTAAGTACTCGAGTATCTGCTCCTTAATTATGCAGCCAGCAGGGCAAAAGTTCTTCTCTAATTTTATGGACGAAGTCGTAACTAGCTGCAATTAATCATGATCTGAAGCTCTAATTGTATCTTTTGTTATAATACAACTTGAACTTTATTTCATAACTCTAAAGGCATAAGACACCTGTTTACAGGATTGATTAGTGGTTATCTCTACCATAAATGATCCCTCCGACCACAACATGTTCAAAGAAACATTACAAAAGAACATAATCTGTTTGTTTGCTCATTCATCCCAGATGAAACAAAGCAGCACAGGAACTTAACATAAGAGGGAACGTTGCAGCCTTTTTGTGACGAAAAGAACAAAAGCAGAACAAACACAAAGACTACTCGTTCGAGATGCTTGCAGTTTCCTCATCAAATCAGCTTAAAGCAAATGGAGGATTTGTGAACCTGGCTTGCATCTGGGAGCAAGAAGGCTCTGGCTTCAGAATTTCCACTGCAGCAATCATGACGGTAAGCAGAAGATACATTTTCCCAATACAAGTCAGCTTGGTATATTGCCCAGATTAGATGTTACATTTCCACAAGATAGAGCCAAGCCCAGCAACATATAAGGTCTTAAAGGATAATGCCTTTCGCTTGGCACCTCTATATTCTTCTTCCAGC
This sequence comes from Turnera subulata, assembly GCA_028386065.3. NCBI lineage: Eukaryota > Viridiplantae > Streptophyta > Magnoliopsida > Malpighiales > Passifloraceae > Turnera > Turnera subulata. The sequence goes on along the minus strand of JAKUCV010000229.1, from coordinate 24,506 downwards.
TGTGAGCGGATGAATTAGAAGGAAAATGGGGAACTAACTCCACCACTGCAGTCTGGACCTGCGCTGTGAAATCTGAAAAACAACTTTCTGGGAACAAAATACTTCTTCAAACCAGCGTACTTGGGATTTCCATAATGGCTACCTTTTATTGTGATACATGGACAAAGGAAATAAGAATTCAGATTAAGCATACACAGGTTTATTTTACAAGATTTGGCTTACCTTCTTGAATTGATGGATACACGTGTTTGATTCCTATATTTCCTTGGCGAAGGATATATAGGCCTTCAACATCCTATAACTTCATATAACTTATGAATAGATCAAATCTTCATCCAGTAATCTGCGGATCACTGGAATTAGATTCTGTAGCATAGCTTGTACTCTGCAGAGTATGCATAATTCAGATGATAAATAGTTAACCAATATAAGTGTTGGTGGCAAGCGGCCAGTAGCGTTGGCCAACACTTTTTGCAATCATAATTTCCATGCACTCAGGTTTTCTGTTTTCCCAAGTTTTCTTTTTTTCTGCTCAGAGATAGATTGGGATAACTTATTCAAATATTCCTTTGCTTTTGCTAGCTCTTCTGCTATAGGTTGATCTATGGTAGCCCTGTCAAGCTTTTCTGATATTTCTTTCAAAATTTCTTCTATTTCTCTCTTTTCATTATTCACCAAGACTTGCATCTCTTTAATATCAAAATTCTTGAGCAACTTTTCCTGTTGTTCAAGCTTCTCTATGATCTTTTCTTGTTTCAGATCCACTCTCCTGACCAAAGTCTTAAAATCTACATCTTCAGATTTCACTAATTGCTCTAGTCCAGGTATTTGGACCTTTCCAATGAGACTTGCAATATCACCCTGTGGATAACCAACATTTCCTCCTTCCAAACTTTTCAATATTTTGTTATTCTCCAGCACCAACTTCTCCATGTCAGTTTTCCCACTAGAATCACTCACTTCTTCCAATATATCTCTCCCAAGCTTCTGCAACTTGGAGAGCTTGATCTCCATATCAGCTATACAGTCTCGAATCACCTTCTCCGTGTGGCCAAACTTATCATCCAAGTTTTGATCTTTTAAGGCCCTCTCAATCTCTTCCTTGATACCACTCAACTTGTTCAGCATCTCAGTATTCTGATCTCCTATTTCCTTAGATGCATGGGTCACCGCATCTTTGACAGACTGTGAAAGTTGCTCATAATTCCCTTGAGGCTGTGAGATACCATCCTTGAGGGATTCAGAAACTGCACTCTTGATTGCATCTTTAATATATCCTTTCAGGGATTCAGAAATTTCCTTGGCTAACTTATCAACATTGTCTAGAGATCCTATCTTCTTTGTCAGCCACTTGGCTTGATGTTTTAGTATTTGCCAGATTCCTAGTAGCAGATCATTACCGGTATTTGCTGCGTAGTCTCCTTTCTTATGAAAGGTATGATCTTCAAATGCGAAGGGTTCTGAGCACTGACATTCAGGCTCAAAAGTGGCATTATAAGCAGAGAATTTCTCTGATTTTTTGATGCAACTGGTATAACTATCAGACAAATTATTACTCATTCTTTTAGTTAGTTATATGTATTAAGTGATTTATGGATTTTTGTTTATGAGGTAAGTGATCAATAACTTCTAGTCATTCAAGGCGTTGACTAGACCAGAGAGTATTTTTCTGATGCAAACTAAAAATACTGTATATCCTCTTAATAGTTGTGAACAGGATTGATGCAACAAGAAATTTAAGGATAGTGGAGATGTTTTACCTCATGGGATCAACAGAAATTTCATGAAAAAGGAAGGCCTCTTTACCAATTCTCCACCAGAGCTTGTTATGTTTAATCACAGTGCCAAATCTGTGGAGAAGAAAATCGCTTGCCTGTTTGAGACAGAATAGTAAGGGGAAGAAGATGCACTAACCTTTGTTGATGCTCTTCACTTTCATTACAATGACTCAATTTAAAGAATAATAGGATGTTGGTTTACTGTTAATTCAATGGAATCTTTTTTATTGACTTTACATATTAGACATACGATAAGAATTATAAATCTGTTTATAATATTAACCACAGCTTGGTCAGAGTTATAACAAGACTTCTTGTGTCCTTGTTATATATTAAACAAAGATTTTTCATTTTAATAGTATTTCCTTAGAAAAGAATTAATTCTAATGTCCAAGTAAAGTAGGCACAAGCTAATTAATGAGGGAAAGGAAAGCAGGTTAGCAAACTATTTTCTGCAACCTCAATATGGATTCAAAATGTCTTCAGCTAATAATTCCTCGCTGGATCAAAACCTGCTGCAAGATTGCAAGGTAAGATAGATAAATCAGGTAGGGTAAAGAAGAAAGATTCACATGTTACTATAGTTTGGCTAACCTTATGGAATGTGGATGGCCTCTCTTTATGCATCTGTGTATTTATAGATGAACTAATATATATAACAGGTTTAGGTTCTGGTGTAAGGGGGAAGCGAGAACAATACTAGGAAAGAAGCGTGTGCTGCTGTTTCTCAGAATATTAAAAAAAAAAAAGGCTTAGTCTGTGTAAAGTGGTACAGAAAATTAACTAGTACAAAGTTTCATCTACGATATTGTGACATACTACCTGACGTCAATCATCCAACTATTCTTTTTTTTTTTTTGGTGTAATCATCCAACTATTCAATGTTTTCATTTTTCCCCCTATGATAAGGGCAAGTGGATATATATCATTGACTTATTATATAATCAAGGAATTAAACATAACTCATTTTATATATTATTCATTACTTATGAGAAATTCTATTAGCACAAAATTGTAAGGATAATCATATTGACTAACCTTACAGAATCTGATGAAGGTTAATCACACCCCAAGTCCAAAAGCAGGGCCCTATAACGAAAGGGTATATAAATGGAAAAGACTTATTGGCATATTGAACATTTTTTTTTTTTTTGAGAATCGGAGTCACTTCCATTTATTTATAAATCCGCTTGTACAAGAGGATTAATAGAATCTGCAAGACAATCATTCCATACATAAAAATGGTTAACATCAAGAGCAAGCTTGCTAAGAACATGAGCTACTGCATTATTCTCGCGAAGAGAAGTGAAGCTTGAATCCTCCTGCTTCTTGATATCTTGCAAGATATCTTGTAAATTCTCACCTCTCCGAACACGAAAACCAGAGTTCTAGTTCGCTTATGGAGAAGGCTGTCTAGCCAAACTGTTTCATAGGACTTTTTCCATTTGAAATCTACGTAAGATTCTACAAGATAGAATATTCAAATCTTAAGATTGGTATATTAAGTAAAAGTAAAACTAATTTTTTTGTAAAAAGGTTTTGTACACTTTTTCCAATCTTCGAAGAATAAAACTTTTTAGCCATATGAACATGTCATAAGACATTTTGATTGTCACGAACGTGCAGGTTTAGCAATGTAATCAAACGGGGTCCAATCTCAATAGATACTGTTTAATCCTTGTCATCTTCTTCGCTTCAAATTCTGCGCAGCTTCCTCATGGAAGGCATAGTCTTCTGACATATTGTTATTTGGTTGTGGTGAGTTGCAGATGACACATTTATGAGACCTTCCTTGCATCAGAGAGCAATAATGTCCTTTACAGAAGGCACTAGCTTCAAATTCTCCATTGCACCACTCACCAAGTCTCTTCAGGAGCTGTCCTTGTAAAGCCTGATACCCTTTATGCCTGTTTCCATAAATATGTTTTCCTAGGATCAAGATTCTCGGTGTTATTGCATAGACCTTCTTGGGATGAGGATTCCCACAGAAGAAATAGCGTAAAGTCTCCACCATGTGTTTCATGGACAATGCCTTTCTCTTCTGCACTTCTTTTTCTTCCATCAATGCTTCATGCCAATCTCTCTTGATTGAAAGGAAGGGAGCTGAATAAAGTTCCTCAGTATAATCCATGACTATTAGATGATAGCTTGGGAAGTAACTAACCCCATCATTTTCCCAATCTGGACCTGTACTGTAACATCTCAGGAATATTTTGAGGGGAAGAATCCTCTTGAACCTGAAAACTTCTGTCACGTAGGCTGCTACAGATTGTTGAATGCACCTAGGAAGCAAGGAAACTTCTTTGTGAGTTCTGGCATCCACTTCAAGCTTGGATAGCAGACCATTCTCAAAGAATCCGCTAACCAATTCTGCAGGACTTCCAAGTTTCGCAGCAACAACACTAATTAGCCCGGAATCATAGCTGACCACTGTTGGATTGATGTAATCCTTGGTAGTTGCCATTCCTAGATGTTGCTTGAGGCTTTCAAATCCTTTAGGCTTTGACTTGAGCTTTTCCATTATTAACCTGTAGATGTCCTGAGACCCTTCTTGAAGGTAGGTGACATTCTTCCTTATGGCTTCCTGCTGCAACATTGTGTATGCAGGCAAATAGGTCTTCAGATTTGGCATATACCAATCCATCTTATTCTTCCTCGTCATCACTGGCTGGTTAGAATATTGAACCTCCATTTCCTGACCCGATTGATCAGCTACATTTTTGGTGTCCTCTTTTGGCAGAATGTAAAGGTCTTCAATGTCTTGCAGTTGCATATAACTTGAGAATACATTTGAAAACTGTTCATCATCTGGTAAACCATGGACTACTGGGATGAGGTCTTCTAGCACCAGTTTTACTCTGCGGAGTATGTCTTGCTTCTCGCTGAGTATATCTTTGAAGTGTTGCTGGCAAGCGGCCAATGAGTTAGCAAACACTTTCTTTAACTTTCTTTCATGTCCAAAATGGAGGTTGTCAAGAATGATTCTTTCTTTTTCGGATAAGACATCGTCTTGCTTGGTACAATACTTGTAGATTCCATTGCTCACTGCAGTGAGCTTTATTTCTCCAATGAAGATTTCTGTCTGCAGCTCGTCCATTTTGCTTTCCAGGGAAGTAATGCACCCTGCTTTTTTTTTTATTGATTTTTTCTTTTCTAATTCCTGCAACAGAAGTACCAATAGATGAACAGAAAAAAAAAAAAGAAGAGAGGGATACTTTCTCCATTTTCTTTATTTTGACAGAGTAAATTTCCCTTTTATTATTTTTTTGATGTACTCAACTTTCATATGTTCTAAAAGCTTTTCCACCTCTGGGAAATAAAGTTCAGTAATAGCACTTTCGCTTCTATAATATCAAGGATCGATCAAATAACACAAAAAGCGAAAAGAATCAAAGGGTAATAACAAGGATCCTCTACATTCAACACTCTTGTGCTTAATCATTTACTTATCCATCCAATAATCTTTTCCAACCTTTTGGAATGATGTAAACAGTACTGCTAATTGGCCATTATCTGTATATATATGCATGTGTTGACCTTTTGAAATGAATCCATGCTGATCACTGGATATATTTAGCTTATACGATAACAAGCTCACAAACCATAAACAAATTAAAAAGACTCAAAACTGAAGGATCAAACTAACTCTGAACTTTTGCAAGTTCTTGAAGCTTCAAACACTGAAGTATATGATTCTTCCTTAAAAAAGTAATGCTAAGTAATCAATGAACTTACAGTAGCTTAGCAGTTGAGCAAACCCACCGGAGACCTCACAAATTTGACTCAAAATTATTATAGCCACCAGAAGCTGCAGACCAGTCCCTCCTGTGTTCCCCTTAGACAATGCTGCACTTTCTCATCGATCAGGGTTTAAGTTCTTTCCTGTCTTCCTAGAGCCACAGGTGTAAAACACTCTCTCCTTTAATTTGTCGCTCTAGGGGAGTTGTCCTTTCTCAAGGTTTTTTCTGTCGGTCAACCTTTTTTATGTTCTTACAGAATGCAGTTTAGTCAATGGATGTCCTTATTAGAAACTATTTTCTTTGCGGGGGAGAATAGACAGCACAAACAAATAGAAGAGAAATTAACAATCTGGATGAGTTTATTTATTGCCAGTTCTTTTTTTTTTTTCCTGGAAGCTCAAAGTTCATATATATCCCATATTTAATCAAGAAATTTAATATCCTTGATACAATATTATAACACAAATACAGCTGGTATAAATTATGACAAGGTTGAATATCAGCTGGAGAAATGTCGACCTACCAGAATTAGTAAGAGAATTAAAACGAAGCTGAAAATCACTACAAACCCTATTCAAAGAAAATGGAGAAGTCTAATCTCAAACTGTTGGTGCTTTTTGTTTATTTTGTTTCTGTCATAATAGATTAATAGTATGATATAATAATAAAGCACAACATGATTGCCAGCCATCAATTGAAGCAACAAAGTAGAGGTGGAAGCAGTTGACTGGGATATGGAGGCTATGATTGGTTGTATGATGATCTATTTAGCCGATCATGACTGTATTGCTAAAGTTTGCAAGACTGCTTTATGGTGCAGGTAAGATTGGTCTCCCTGGAATTTTTCTAATGTTTTGCAAGGATTCTCTCTCCTTTCACTTAATGGATTGAAATTGTTTTGATGTGTGTGTGTGTGCGAGTTTTTTTAAATAGCACCATGTGAATCGTTAGAACATTGACTTTGATGATTAAGTTTAATAATTCCTTAATCTTGGATTAGATGAAGTGATAATTTTTTAAGAAATAGGATAGTCTTTCTTCTTAACCCATTCTTGGTGCTGTTGGGATAGGTTAAAGCCTCCAATCCTATGTGGGAATGCATTTTCTGGCTTTTATGCTTTTGATTTATTGGCTGTCAACAAACCGAGCTTATCCTTAATCTTGTTTATTTTCTGTTGATTATTCAAGTGCACTGCCTTGAGAGTCCCAAGTTGATGTCTATTTGCTATATACAATAATTTTTTTTTTGATTGGCTATATACAATAATGGATCTCCTCCACGCTGCACCAATTAATAAACTTAGAATTTTTAGTGTGGATTAAGATAAAATCCAATTCTGAGCTCTGAAATTTAAAAATTCAAAATTAAAGGACTGAAATAGAAACTAACAACAAACTTGGGTGAAATCAGGTTTTTCCCTCTCTTGTTTGGTTTTGTATTGACAATGATTCATAAAATTTATATTCCGTAATTCCGGGATATAACATATTTTAATTATTTATTGACCTGCGGAAACCTTGCACGTCGTTGGAAAACAATTAATTTTCCTAGGATAAATGACATTATTACCACCATCAACCCATATAATAATAATACAGTTAACTTCTGAAAAAAGGCGACTTGACATTTTTTTTTAGAATTTAGCGATATTTTGATGAAACTATCATTTCAGACTGACAAATGTAGAGTGATTTTTTTTTCCTGACAACTATAGACTTAGGGCGTGTTCACGAATAGAAAAAAACTCCAAATTTTCTAAAAATTTGGAAAATAGGACTAGAAAATAGAGTTTTGTGTTCATTGGATATCCTTTTCTAATTGGAAACTAGAAAACGAATTTTCTCAGTTTTCTAATCTACAACTAATTTGAAACGCCCCAACCCGTATTTACCATACACAGTAAACACGTGCCGGAACTGTAACTGTAACAGTCCGGGTAAAAATTTTGATTTTTACTGGGACTGTAAAATATTTTTACCGTGATTTATAGTTGAATTAATCTTGGGTAATTAATTCAAGGTAAATCATGCGTCGTTTTTCGAAACCGAGAGTTTTCCCGCGCTCGTGATTTTTCCGTGGATTTTTCGGGCCTAAGTTGGTATTTTTCGGGTCCCAGGATTTTCGGAAAAATCACACCGGAAAATAACTAAGAGGGTATCAGTTATTTTCTGGTCCGGACCGGACTCGCTTCATAATGCAGACAAGCTGCATTATTTGAAGCTTCACATGTGGAACAGTAAAAAAAACAGTTTAAAGCTGGAAGAAGAAAAGAGAGAAAAGAAAGAGGAGGAGAAGAAAGAAAAAGAGAGGAAAAAAAAAAGAAAGAAGAAGAAAGAAAAAAAGAGAGAGGGAGAGAAAAAGAGAAGAAAAAAGAAACTGAAACAGAAAAAAAAAAGAGAAGAAAGAAAATGAGTGTAAAAGAAAAAAAAGAGAAGAAATCGTAAGGAAAAAAAAGAGAGGAAATAAGTAAAAAAAAAAGAAACGGAAAAAAAAAGAAAAGGAGGAGGAGGAGGAGCATCAGCCGCCACCGCAGCCCCCTCGCCGCCTCCACCTCTCGCTCACCGCTGTCCACCACACACCACCATCACCTCCTCGCGTCGCCACCCTCTCCCCATCTCCATCACCACCCTTCCTCGCTCGACACCACCGCCCTGCAACTTCCCACACGCCCGACGAGCTCGCCACCTTCACGCCAACCGCCACGACCGACCCGATGAAGCGAACAGCCAGCCGCCGACGCTTGCAGCACCAACAGCCGTCGCCTCGTTCCCTTCCTCGCGTCTTCCTCTTATCGCCTTCGCCTCCGCTCCCGTGCCGCCTCCTCCCCGACGTGTGCGCCGCCACTGTAACTCACCTAGGTGAGTGGGAGGATGAAGACGACCCGGCTTCAAAACGGGTCGCGGGTTGGTTTGGCCGGGTTGTGGGCCTGTCGCATAGGCCCATGCCTGGGCCTTCCTTGCTGGTGTTCATGTGGGCTGGGCTGATGCTATTCATAACCCAGTCCAAAATAAAATAAAAAAAAGAAGAAATTATCTTTTCTGGAATATGTTAATAAATTGTATGATTATATATTTTTTTGGGAAATGATAATATAGTATATGGTGAAATAAATTGGGAATGAACATGGTATATAATTATATATTGGAAAAGAATGTACGTCAAGATAAATAATTTCTATAAGAATATTTTGGAAAGGTATAAATATTTTATGTAAATAATTTAGAATATATATATACATATCTTCCTAGAAAAATTATTTTATGATAATTATATTTTTGGAAACGATAAATATCTTCATAAAATATTTTTGGAAAGAGATTTAATTAAAGTATTAAATACCGAAATAATATTCGGATATACGTACGATATATTATTTTCTGAAAAGGTTTAAAAAAAAACGATTAAAGATAATTTTATGAATATAACCGAGGCATATGACCGAGAGGGGTTTAATTTATAATTTTTGGCATCATAGCATACCGATTATGTGCATTTATGTGTATATATTGTTTTGTTGTATAGGTTTGGATATCGGGCAGTTTCCCGAGGAGCCGGCTTTGGACCGGTCATTGTTTTCGGAGTTGAGTAATCGACCAAGGTGAGGATGGATTTCCTTCAATATGTGCCTATATTACTCGGTATATTGCTTTTGATGATTATTGCATTGTTGAGTATTGTGTTTGCCTTGATTGTGGTCGGGATGTTTATCCCGGTGTCCTGGTGGTTTTTGGATGTCTATTGTTGTGTCTTTTGGATTAAGTATAATGGAATAAATAATAAATTGTGACAAGGATGTCGATCCTTGATTTTGGATGGGATGTCTATCCCGGTATTTTGGTTGGGGATGTTGATCCCTACGATTTGATTTTGATGACGGTAATATAATTGTCACGTGATAAGTAGTGGTACGACTCGATGGTTTAAGACTGTTTCGTGGTGGCCTTGACCTGGGTTCTTGTGATAAGCATGTCTATGCTTGGGATGTCTATCCCGTGATTATTTTTGGGATGTCTATCCCTGGGTTCGTATTTTTGGGATGTCGATCCCTGGGTTCTCTAGATTTGGTCTGGCACCCGGAATATGTTGATAACCAGGTCTGACCTCTAGCTTATCCGTGACGGGGCCCGGAAAGATAAAATTGGATAATTGGTTTTATTTGAGTCTTTTGGTCTTGGACCGGTTTTGGGTCTTGTCTTTTGATTTTGGCGGTTTTAGCCTGTGTTGACCTTGAGTAATTACTGTGTTGCATATTGATTGTCTTTCCTTCGTCGGTGAGCACTTTGGACTCACCCCTCACCTGCGGGCTTTCATCCCGTAGGATGGATTATTTGTGGCACAGGATTGGTGCATTCCAGACAGGCTGCGGCGTTATCCCTTGGACAGGGCTCGGATCCATAGTTTGGATCAGTGTCGCATACAGTGTTTTGTGAGTTATTAAGTCTTCCGTTGTGCATTATTTTTACTATTATTAGGCCATTGGGCCGGTTGAGTTATTATTGTTGTTTTTATTTTGGGCTGTTGAGCCCGAGTTACTGTTGTATACATTGTATACTTGGGCTTGTTTTGGTTGGGTCGTTACAGTTCCGGCACGTGTTTACTGTGTACGATAAATACGGGTCGGGGCGTTTCAGTAACGACCCAACTAAGCAAAGCCCAGCATACAGTGTATACAACAGAAACTCGGGCTCAACAGACCAAAATAAAAGCAACAATAACATCGTAACCGGCCCAATGGCTCAACAATAGCAATAAATAGCACAGTGGAAGACTTATTAACTCACAAAGACACTGTATGCGACACATGATGCAAACTATGGATCCAAGTCCTGTCCAAGGGATAAGGCCGCAGCCTGTTTGGAATGCACCAAACCTGTACCACAAATAACTCATCCTACGGGATGAAAGCCCGCAGGTGAGGGGTGAGTCCGAAGTGCTCACAACCATGGATAGATAATCAATATGCAACACTAAAAATTACTCAAGGCCGAAAACAGGCAAAAACCCCAAAATAAACCAAACCAAAAGGCACGACCCAAAACTGGTCCAAGACCAAAAAGACTCAAATAAAAATCCAGTTTCCAATTTTATCTTTCCTGGCCCCGTCACGGATAAGCTAGGGATCAGACCTGGTTCTCAACGTATTTCGGGTGCCAGACCAAACCAAGAGAGCCCAGGGATAGACATCCCAAAAATAATCACGGGATAGACATCCCAAGCATAGACATGCTTATCACAAGTAACCCAGGTCATGGCCACCACAAAACAGTCTTAAACCATCGAGTCGTACCACTACTTATCACGTAACAATTATATTATCATCATTCAAAACCAAATCACAGGGATCAACATCCCTAACCAAATCACCGGGATAGACATCCCATCCAAAATCGAGGATCGACATCCTTATCACATTTTATTATTTATTCCATTATACTTTATACCCAAAAGACACAGTGATAAATATCCAAAACTCAACACGGGGATAAACATCCCAAATGTGGAAGCCCGTACCCCAATTAAATAAAAATAAAATAATTAAATGAAAAAGAGTTACCAAAATACTATTGAAACCCGGGGTACCAAAAACCGATGCTTCGGCATACAAAAATTTTTCCATGAAAATGTATTAACAACGAGATGTCATAAAAATAAACGAGATCAACCGGCTTAACAAATAATAAGCCATCACGGCATTACGCCGACATAATATCACAAATCATCTCCGGCTAACTGCCGATATAAAGATAAAACATTTATGACATCTCGAGTTATTAATCATGCAGCAGAAGATGGAAGTAATAATAATAATACTCAAGATAGAAAATATCATGCATATGGCCCTATGGATCCCACCAAGAGATAATGCACAACTACCTGCTGAAGTGACTGCGTCTGATCTCCGAGTCGAAGGTGTAAGTGAGTTTGCACGCTAACTAAAGTCTGAAAAACAACGGTGGCGATTATGTGAGTCGCCTACTCAGTGAACATTATAAGTCTAAATATACATGAAAGTGAAGTCATGCTCGTAGGGTGAGTAGCTCACGAGCACAAGTACAGCATACAAGCAAATCAGAATCACACACCATCACATAAATGTTTTATTGTATTATAGCTCGTATTGTTTGAGCTCAATGCGTTATCTTATCGTTATCATTATTATTATTTTTATATTATTATGGGCCCTCTACTGTGAGTCAAGTCTCGGTAGCGCATCTGATCAGATCAGGGTGTGAAACCCAAATGTCGAACCTCAGAAGGGGTAGATTCTGAGGCCAAAAACCACTGATAAATCTCAAGTGGCCGCTAGCTACCTGAGGGTGCACTCAGACACACCTAACCGGTGCAAGTCTTCCAGGGGTGCACCTACATCCCCTGGGCATGCTAAACAGCATAATGTGACCCGAGGTACCCAACCCTCCTCGGGGCTACCAACCGACACCACAGTAGAATTTAATATTTTATTCTTAATTAAACCTTTATATTTCTGTTTGAAGTACATTATGTCTTTCAGGGAAGTGTGTATGTGTCCCTGTATCATCCGGGCCTTCGGCCCATAACCACATATTATCACCAAAAGTGTATTACGTAGTATATAACAGTTTCTCATGTAGAATTTAGACATGTAAGTCAATCAAGCATACAATTCCAATTATCGCATGTAGCAAACAAGGCAAGTAAACAAACAAACCACACCAACATGCATTCACAAAACATATATAAAAAGACTTGTAATGTCACCTCAAAATGCGGTTTATGACTTCTCCCCGATCCGAGTCTACGGCTCTCGAGATATCTCCCGTACCTGAATACCGGTACATAATATAATCACTAAGCTAATTTTAGAAGTAAAAACGTGCATGTATGCTAAAGGTACGTTCTTATCGAGTAACTCCCGTCCCTAACTATCAAATCGTAAGATTTCCGGGCCTAAGTCCAAAAGGAATATTTTCTTCTTCATAACTCCAACGATTAAGGATCTAAGGTTCGTCGGTTTAAGTAAATTAACAAATTCTCGGGCCTAAGGCCCACTAAATCCTTAACCACAAATTCTGGGTCGTGGGCCCACTTTCTTGAGTCCACATTTACCGATTATGCAATTGGGCTTCAAGCCCGTTCTTAGTGTCCGTGAAATTAATTACCCGTGATTAGGCCTTAAGTCCGTATTTTAAGTCCAATGAAATATCTTAAGCTTCAAATTGAGGTTATTGGGCCTGGGCTCGGTTTTTCCCTAAAAACCGTCCTAAGGTCGTTTCCGAGCCCAAGGGTTTATCGGCCTATGATCTATTTGTGTCGGTAAGTCTTCCCGGCCACACCCTCTAACTCTCCGCTCTCGGAAATCCACAATTCACCAAACATATCAATGTAAATATGTTTCGGTAAATAAAATTCTAAAATTTAATTACATGGTATAACCGAGATAACACAAGGACAATACCGTCTAACCCTCGTGAAAACGAGAAATATAGTCCGTTGTCTGAACCCGAGCCTTCGCCGGAAAATTTCCGAGCCCTCGCCGGAACAGTGCACGCTCGCCGGATTCCGGTCACTTCGCCGGAATTTTGCCGGAATTTCCACAGTGTCGCCGGAAACAGTCTCCACCCACTGCTACGAACAACCGAACAGCAACAAACAACTTAAATTCAACACAACTCTCACAGAATTTCAATTCCCTATAATTATTTTTTTTCTCTTTTTTCCATATTCACAGAAGCATCAACTAATGGAGGTTGGCTAAGTAAGGCTTACCGGGAAAAAAAAATCACTGCCAACTTGACCGGAGCCCGTTCACCATCAAAATTCGAGAATCCCCATCCAATCGACAACCACGGCAGCTCTACCCTGTTTCAGCAACACAACCCGCCATCACCCGTCACAACACCACCCACGCCTACACGCATCCGCCACCAACACCGTTGCATCAACACAACCCACACAAGCACACATCCGGTCAGAACCGACCACAGGTAAGCGAAGCGAGGACAAGGAATAGAGGAAGGCGGTGCTTACCGGAGGAGTCGAAGGCGTCACTGGTGGCCTCGTCAATTCTGTACACGCCGGCCCTCGTCCCAGTTTCCTCTGCGACTCGTGGTGGTGGCGGCGGCTTCGCGTCCCTGCGACGGCGACACGAGAAAGAGAACAAAAGAGAGGGTGTATGGCGGCGGCGGCAGTTTGGCGAGAGGGAGGAGAGAACGGGAAGGAAGGAAAAGAGAGAAGAGAGGAAGGGGAAAGAAAAAGATAGAGAAGGAGAAGAAGAAGAGAGGGTAAGAAAAAGAGAAAAAAGAAAACGGTGGGGGGACAAGAGCCGTTGAGGCGGCGGCGGCTAGTGGAATGGCAACGGGAAGAAAGAAAACAGAATGAGAAATGAAGAAAAAGGAAAAGAAGAAGGAAGGCGCCTGGGGGTGTGACCTAGCCCGGCCGAACGACGTGTCGTTTGGCCAGGCTCGGTTAACCCGCCCAGGTTGACTCTTCCCCCTTTTTTTTTTTTTCAAAATCCTAAAACGACGTAGTTTTAACTAAAACTACGGTAACCGTCGTGTTTCGTCCCGAAACGCGTTTTAGATCCGACGAAACTCGAGAGTAACGTATTACCACTCATATTTAATGAATCTAATGGAAAATAATTTAATTTAATTTCCATTACCGAAATCCGAATTTTTCCTTATAAATCAAAAACGGAAAATCGGGGCGTTACACCAAAAACCAATCAAAGCACTGGGATAAATATCCCGAAACAAACCACAACAAATGCATCAATCAGCAGTACAACAAACATCAAACACAACAACTGAGTAATACAGGCACATATTGAAGGAAATCCATCCTCACCTTGGCCGATTACTCAACTCTGAAGATAATGACCGGTCCCAAAGCCGGCTCCTCGGGAACTGCCTGATATCAAAACCTATACAACAAAACAATATATGTTCACATAAGATGCACATAAGAGTATGCCATGATGCCAATACTGCGAAATAAACCCATCCCGGTTACATATCTTTTATTATCTCCCTTTACCGAAAATATTATACCGTACGTATATCCGAATATAATTTCGGTACCATACTTTAATTAAAACTCTCCTTTAAATATTTTTTTATAGAATAATAATACTTTATCTTCCAAAATAATAACAATATAATTTTCCTAGAAATTATATCATATATATGTATTTTCCCAAAATTATTTCCATAATATATATTAATTGCCAAAATATATTTACCAAATATTATTATCTTTAGAAAGCCATATTTCCAGTAAAATTAATCATACAAACTTATTTTCCAAAAATAAATGCGAATTTACATATATACATATATATTTTTTCCAAAAGTAAAATACTTTTCCAAACAATTATTTATTTTCAAAACTATTACTTTTGTACACCATAATTACATATTTTCCAAAAAGATTATCAGTTACCATTATTTCCAAGGAAAGTAATATTTATATAAAATTTCCAGAAATTATTTTCATGGTATATATATATTTTCCAAATAATATTAGTTTTTCCAAAACATAACTTAATTATTTATCAATGTATATATATTTATATTTACAAAATTACTATGTATTTATATTTCCAAAAAAAACTATATATATATATTCCTTGTACCATTTTTTTCCAGATTATAAATATATATGTATATATAAGTTATATTATTATCTTTTTTTTTTAAAACCGGACTGGGCCAAATAGTGCCGGCCCAGACCCTTGCTCAGGCTAATCCAAGGCCCCAAACAGTGGCTCAGGTGCAGCCCAAGCCTTAGGCCCAGGCGTCCCAGCCCATGCCCATGTCCATAACCCACAAGAATCCGGGTTAGCTACCCGGGTCGTCTCCTACCCGCGGGTCTGCTCACCTAGCAGCGGCGGCGGCGACGGCAAGAGGCGAGGAAGAGAACGGCGCAAAGGTGAGGTAACGGGCGGCGTCGCGAAGGAGGAGGAGCGAGGCTCGTCGTGGCTTTGGTGGGTCGTCTCGCTGGTCGTGTCGGCGACAGAGAAGGGAAGGGGTTGGCGGTGCGCGGCTGTGTCCTCCGAGGAGGCGGCGGTGGAAGGCTTAGATCGAGGCGGCGACTGCTTAGAATAGCAGGCGGCAGTGGGTATGGCGGCGAGCTGGTCCCAGCTGGTGGTGCATGAGACGGTGACCTAGTTGTGGTGTCGGTTGCAGGTGGCGGCTGGGTGGTGGCGTTAGGCGGCTGGTCACGAGGTAGGAGGAAGAAGAAAATGAGTTTTTTTTTGTTTTCTTTTCTTTTCTAGTTTTAAGAAGGCAGAAGCTAGGCAGAGGAAAGAAAAAAAATGAAGAAGAGAAGTATGGTGATATGCAGGAGATGGCGTAAAAAAGAAAGCAGGGAAGAAATGCAGGTGTAGGCAGAAATTGTTGCAGGGAAAAGAAGGAAAAGGCAGGGTCATGGGTACCTGATACACACAAAATCACACATACTTTACAATATGTTTGAGTGTTTTGGCCTTGCATTTAGGATTCATATCTTCATTTTGTTAATAAATTACCCTAGTTTATGACAAAAATTGATTTTACTAATTTAAGTTTGCTTTCAGGTGCAAACCAGTGCTTTTGAGAAAAAATTCCAAAACAAAACACCAAGTTCAAAGAAGAATCAAAACAGTGTCCCTGACAGCTCCCGAGACAGTGCCTAATCTTTCCATATATTAATTAAAGCCTACCTGTTAAGAAGCCATGTGGAAAGTGTCAAGAAACCATGTGGAAAGTGACCTGAACACCCCATATGGACGAGCATAATCAGAAGAGTCATGTGGAATCATTATTTTATTCATCAAAAGAGGGCCACAAGCACTTTCAACACCCTTTCAATAAAATAATGAAGCACTTGGCATAAAGATGTCTGGAAAATCAGAAAAGGGACACATGGGGAATATTTTTGGACAGTGGGAATGTTGGTGGACGAGAAAGTGGAATTTTATTTTATTATCTTGAGCACAGTGTGGTCCACAGTGTGGTCTTCAGCACACTGTCAGCACCTTTTAAGGGAATCTTTCCACCCATATCAGAAAAGCCAGTGGAAAACATGTGGACACTCCTTTTGAACGTGCATAAAGAGTGTAACACCTGGATTATTCCTAGTGGACACTTATTTTAATGCCCAAAGATGCTTTTAACCTGCTATAAGAGAGGCATTTGATGGAGGGGAGTGAAGGAGAGTTGGAGCAGAGCAAAATACACACCTACACACATTAAACTCCATACATGTCAGAAAGAGAGCTGTGAAGATCCCGTGGCAAATGAGAAAAGTCAACTTTTGTTCATATTTCTAGTCAAACAGCGCTGTCAGCTACGCTGTTATCAGCACTGTTGGTTTGAAATCATGTTTTCTATTATTGTTGTTGTTCTTTCTTCTTTTATTATGAGCTAAACCCTTCATCTAGGTCTAAGGGATGTAGCTATTGTTGATTTATCTAGTTGATTATTCGGAATTGGTTATTTTCATTTCGTTATACCTTGATTTATTCACAGTGCGCTTCACAGTGTTAGAGACTTGATCAACCTTTAGCACTATCCTAGATACCCGAGTGAAGGACCGAGAGGTGAAGTGAGGGGATTGGAAAATACTGTAATAAACCTTTAGTTTCTGATATCCGAGAGGAATCATAAGCTAATTGAGGAAATAAGCACCTAACATAGAGCTCACAGCGCCCTAAACAGTGTTACACTAGCGAGAGCAGGTAATATGTGGTTAGGGTAGGATATAAGATTGCGAGAGCAAATTATATTATAAAAGGTTAGTTGCCCTTCAAGGTGGATGATTTGATAAACCAAGGATGAATAGTTACTAGATTATGAAGCAATAGTGAACCCCGGACGACCTAGATTAATTCCCATTTGAATCTTCTATATTTAAGCTTGTTTTCTTGCTTTGATTCTGAATTCAGTTTACTTTCCGTGTTCAATCATCTCCTAATTCACTATTCTTTACAATTTCGATATTTTATCAGCTTATTTAATCAACAGTGCTAAGGACAGTGTTATAACCAGTCCCTGTGAATCGACCTTGTTGCTACAACGTACTGTTCACTTGCAGTAATTTGCACATCAAGTTTTTGGCGCCGTTGCCGGGGACTGGAATTATTAATACTACTTGGTATTTGTGATTATTTAAGCTTATTTTGTTATTTTACGGCTCTCTTTTCTTGTGACAGTGTTGCAGACAGCGTCTCTAACGGTGTATGCAAGGAACTAGGAGCTCAAATCCACACCTCGTGTACACCCCGGAGATTGAAAAATCAGCAAAACAGAATCGTAAGAAAAAGAGACAACAAAAGAAGGAAGAAAATAAAGCAAAAATGGCTGAAGGAAACAACGGTGTCAACAACAGGGAAGACAATGTTATTACTCTATTTGGACCAGTTCCGGATGTTCCCATGAACGAGTTGCTGGCGCACAGACCTGGAGGAAACCGAAATGCTATTGTCCTTCCAGAAATAGCAAATTCCTATGAGTTTAAGCCCAACTTGATACAAATGATTCGGGAAAATTCTTTTGGAGGAACAGCGTTGGAGGATCCAAACATGCACTTGGAGGAATTTCTATCCCTTTGTGATACCTTCAAGCTCAATGGTTGCACCGAAGACGCTAAGAGATTGCACCTATTCCCCTATTCCCTTCGTGATGGAGCAAAGAAGTGGCTAAAAAATCTTCCGCCAGGTAGCATCTCAACTTGGGACCAATTGAAGGCGGCTTTCTTGAAGAAGTATTTCCCGGATACAAAAGTGAGTGAACTACGTGGAGAAATCCTTACTTTCAAGCAAAAGCATGATGAGTCCATTGTCGAAGCATGGGAAAGATTTCAAGATCTCATCACACGCTGTCCAGAACACTGGCAGTACCCACCAATCTTGTTGCAAACATTCTACAATGGTGCATCATTGGCGGACAGGCGTACCTTAAACACTATTGCAGGAGGAAACTTCAAGAGAAGGACATATGAGGATGCAAAAGCCCTTATGGAGAATCTAGCCGAAGAAGAGCCACCACAGCGCAGTCAACAGGGTATCCACCATGTTGATAGAATGACGGCCTTGGAAGCACAAATAGCCTCACTCTCAAAGCAGCTGAAGGATGTTGCCAAAATGACCACTCAAGCAATGGCAACAGCCACGGTTCAAGCTTGTGAAGTATGCAATGGCACTCATGCATACAATGATTGTCCGGAAGTTGATAGAGAGGCGGTCAACTTTGTCAACCGCCAGAACTTACCATTCTCTTACCCACAAAACCAGGGATGGAGATACAACAACAATGTTACCTATCAGAATTCTGGCCAACAACTCAGACAAGGTCCGCAACAGGGACTGCAACAGGGCAGTCAACAGGGTGGACAGTCCGAATTGATGGGCATGTTGAAGCAAATTATGGAGAACCAACAAAGGATGGCAGATGATGTTAGCTTGCTGAAAGCTCACAATAGAATGCTGGAAACACAAATTGCCCAGCAAGCACAACCACAAGGAGTACAGGGGAGATTGCCTGGGCAACCTGAAGCAAATCCAAAAGAACAGTGTCAAGCAATCACCTTGAAAAGTGGCAAGCAACTAGTAGATCCAATTCCTAAGCCTACAAAGGAGCCAGAGGCAGCAGCCAAACCAGAGAAGAAGGTGGAGACTGAACATACAATGGTAAAGCCATATATGCCACCTTTGCCATATCCACAGGTTTACAAACAGGGCAAGATAGAAGAACAATACAACAAGTTCGTGGAGATGCTGAAGGGACTATCACTTGAGATACCATTCACTATCGTTTTGGAGCAGATGCCCACATATGCAAAATTCTTAAAAGACATTTTGACAAGAAAACGAACAGTGGATAATAAGACAGTGCCCCTCACAGCAGAGTGTAGTGCTGTTTTGCAAAAGACACAGCCCTTATCCAAGCTTGAAGATCCAGGAAGCATATCCATTCCTTGTCATATAGGAACCCAAACATTCAACCGAGCTCTCTGTGATCTTGGAGCAAGTGTGAGTTTGATGCCATTAGCTGCAGCCCAAAAGCTTGAATTTGGAGAAATAAAGCCTACGCGAATGGTCTTACAACTAGCTGACAGATCTGTTAAATACCCTGTTGGAGTGCTAGAAGATGTTCCAGTGAAGGTGGGAAAATTCTTCATCCCTTGTGACTTTGTGATTCTGGACATGGAGCTTGATGACTTCACACCAATCATCCTTGGGAGACCTTTTCTTGCAACCGCTGGGGCGATAATTGATGCTAGAGACGGGAGCATTACACTTCGAATTGGAGAAGAGAAGGTTAATTTCAATATCCAAAAGTCCATCAAGTCAGAATTCCAATCCAATGCATGCCACATGGTTCGGATTTTGGAAGATGATATGGAGGAAATAGTGGAAGAGATTGACGCTGTGACAGACACTGTTGATTCGCTCCTAACATGCATTGCAAAAGGAGCTGGATCAGAAGACGAAGATGATGAAGTAAGGGCAGTAGCTCAACAGATATCAAACGCTCCAGTGCTTCATCCTTCAGAGGAGACCTTTGAGCTACTCACTAAAAACAACACTGTCGATGACACTGTTGATAAAGCTGTCAAGTGCACTGTTGATTCGCAAAAAGCTCCCAAAGTGGAATTAAAACCTCTACCATCAAAGCTAAGGTATGCATTTCTTGGGCCTAATGAAACTTATCCAGTCATTATTAGTGCTAACCTTTCATGTGCAGAGGAGGAAGCTTTGCTTGATGTACTTAGAAAACACCGACATGCCATTGGATACGCAATTGATGATATTAAGGGGATTAGCCCTTCCCTTTGCATGCATCGAATTATGTTGGAAGAAGGTTGCAAACCCTCCATTGAGCATCAAAGAAGGCTAAATGAAAACATGAAAGAGGTTGTCAAAAAGGAAATCCTAAAACTCCTTGATGCCGGGATCATTTACCCCATCTCCGATAGCACATGGGTAAGTCCAGTTCATGTGGTACCAAAGAAAGGAGGAATGACAGTAGTGCGCAATGAGAATAATGAGTTGATCCCTACAAGAACAGTGACAGGATGGCGAATGTGTATAGACTACAGGAAGCTCAACAGTGCCACTAGAAAAGATCATTTTCCCCTTCCTTTCATTGACCAAATGCTAGAGAGGTTAGCCAAACACTCATACTATTGTTATTTGGACGGGTATTCAGGATTTTTTCAGATCCCCATTCATCCTCTTGATCAAGAAAAGACTACTTTCACATGCCCTTACGGTACTTTTGCTTATCGTAGAATGCCTTTCGGTTTGTGCAATGCACCTGCTACATTTCAACGTTGCATGATGTCTATTTTCTCTAATTTTATTGAGTCTATCATGGAAGTGTTCATGGATGACTTTTCTGTGTATGGTACTTCTTTTGATGATTGCTTAAAAAATCTAACCAAAGTTTTGCAGCGTTGTATGGAAGCAAACCTCGTGCTTAATTGGGAGAAGTGCCATTTTATGGTAAGAGAAGGTATAGTGTTGGGACATTTGGTCTCAGAACGAGGTATTGAGGTTGATAAAGCCAAAATTGAAGTTATTGAAAAATTGCCTGTTCC